>LR550074.1:91055-234408 GCA_900536415.3 Caenorhabditis sp. 38 MB-2015
GGGGAAATGAAGGGGTGTCAATATAACAAAAAAAAGGAAACAAGATGGAAAGAGGAGAGAGTGAGAGCTAAAAATGGGCGGGGCAACGGGTGCACTTTTTGCACCTGTGAAAAAAAGGAAGCTTTTATGCTTGTTTATTTTTTTTTCTGGTGTTTCTGGTTGTCAACTGAATCAATCAATCGGAACGAGAAAAAAAAGAAAGTGTATTTGTTGGTGTTATCATCATCAAAAATAATTATTATAAAATGTTGTGTGTTGTCTTGATAAAAACATCAAATGATAAGAGAAAAATGAGAGAGAAAAAGAACCGTGTGGTTGTAAAAATAACCAGGTTTTGACCAGTGATAAATGTGGCACCCCTTGTAACCTTTAGCAAGAACAAAACACCAACCTCTTTCTTTGCTCTTTCTTTCCAGCACGTGTTCGAACACCGGACTCCTCTTCGTCGCCACTATTTGATCGTTTAAAAAGACACGCTGGCACCTGGGCGGGTCGATTGGCAATGTGCCGAAGCTGGCCGTATTTTTTATAGTATATTCGGCAGTCGGTACAGAGAAGAAGAGTGTTGGCGTGGTGCCAATCTTTTGATTCTGAAGTTGAAAATACATTAATATTACTATTGATAAGAGAGGAAAAACGCGGAGAGTGCACTATTTTTATGACGGTTGTGAGGTCAACGAATTTTTTTTTCGAATATGGAAAAGAGAATGTTGCGATAAAAATGTGGTTTATACATGATTGTACTCTGACTTGGAAATTAGCAAAATTTCGTTTACAACAAATAAATAATGCAGCGATCAAAGAACAATTCTCTGACAAGACGAGGTGTTCTATTTTTCAATATACACTAATTTGTTTTTGTTTTTCTGCAGGTGAAACACATAGTGCATGACCATGATTGTGGATTTCAACACCATTACAAATCTAAAATGATTTTTCACCTGACTTTAGTGCACTTTCTCTCTCAAAATATACCTATTACAAGTGCAAATGTATGACTACAATCAGAAAAATGAATATTAATATAATTTTTGTCATGTTCTTTCGTTTACATTACGATTTTTCAATAACAAGAGGGAATATAACTCACCAGTTCCATAACAATGATGACAAGCCCGTCCCGATGGTCCATTATTCTCGACATCTGATTCACTGGCTGAGTCAAAGTCCAAATACTCCGTCGATGCCGGTCGTGAAACCTTTGGCTTCTCAGATTTCGGTCTTTTTATTGAGGTTGGATTAGCTCGGCGAGCAGCAACTTTCGGTTTCGTCGCTTCTGGTGTCTTTTTCCACAAATAATAGTAGGCGACAAGTTGTTCCTAGAACAAATAACACGTTATACATGATAGTTAATTCATGAATCTCGCTCAAAATTATTTATGAGCAAATGATTATAGAAAAACAGGTGAAAAACATACTCTTGGATGTGTTGGCAACAATTCGCGATGAATTCTCGTGAAGTTCTTTCCGAGTGATTTGATTCCTTTGGCGAACTTCTTCGCATCGTCGGGGCTCATATAGTCGATATCCGGTGCGAGAAGAATATCATTAGCAGCTAATTCGGATAACGCCTCGTCTGGTTGATAATTACTTCGATGTAGTTGGCAAATCGCCTCATGCATCAGCAAATCGCTCGCCTGAGGCTTGACAGAGATTAGGTTTTTGATTTTTTCAAAGCAAAAATGGCAGAACTTTTGGAAGCTATTGCCGTTCCAAAAAGTCGACGTGGATACCACCACTATCGCAGAGCAGTTTCAAAAAAAAGCAGGGTAAAAACTCACTCTAGTCTTTTTCTGCGAACTGAACGCTGCTGATTCGCTCATCGTGAATGACCGAAAACACCGTGCAACATGTACATACTCCATTTCTTCTGACTCGTCAAGACAACCCGGTTTATAGACAAGCTCATCGCGATCTTGCTCTTCGCCGACTGAGCAGTTTGGTTCTGGAGGCAGTGTGGCCTGAAATTCATGTATATTGGATAGGAAATGCATGTTGTTTTATTTATAGTCTTTTGTTCTTGAAAAAACCAAAATAAATAGAGAATTTTTCTCATACAAAAAAAATGGAATTTTATTAGCAATTATTCTTTTTTTCCTATAAACACGATTATAAAAAAGAATAAAGTGTTATAATAATTTATGGGAAAATTGAACTATTTATTGCTCAGTTATTTATTCTCACCTGAAACGCGTTTCCGACCCGAATTTGGAAATGTGTGGACGCCAGCCTTGTTGTCTCCTGATTGAATGTCAAGCAATAGAAAAACGTATCGTTGTCCTGTGAAAAATCGGCAACAGTCCGAGCCGTTCGAATATCGTTAACGAATTCCACTACGCACTTTCCTCTGAAAATACAAGAATTTTTTCTTCTTTAGACAAGAATTGAGGAAAGAATGACCTTTTCCACCACATCAATTAAATATTAATTTCTTTTTCATATTCTCTTTCAAAAAAAAGTGATGTTTAGAAACTCGTCCTTTTTCAAAAAAAAAAACATGAAAGATGACAATTACCTCTAAAATGGAAATAAAACTCATAACGCCTCAATTAACGGGGAAAAGAAAAAAGAAGGCGAAAGGAGCAACAAAATATCCAACATTTTCTTCTTTTTTTCGAGTAACTCAATAAAAAGCGGAAGAAAATCGAAGTGACGCGTAGGAAATAAGCAGAGAAAAAGAAAAAAGATTATAAAATGTTGTAAATTCTAAGAGATTAAAAATCCCAAAGGTTTCTTCTTTTTTTTGCTCTGGCAATTTTCTTGAAGCATAGAAAAAATTTAGCATTTTCGCATGATAATACTAAATTCGAACGAACACTATTATATAATAACAGACGAAAATGGCAGGTATTTCGAACTTTGAAAAATGAGTTCTTTTGGTCACTAAAAGCTATAAAAAAGAGAGAAAAAAGAGTCAAAAACCAAAAAGTTGTTGGAAACGTGCCCATATTGTGGTTCGCGGTGAAACATGTATACATAGAGAAAGAGTGAAAAAAAGAAGACTCCTTCTCTCGCTTTTTCAAAGAATCATATGACAAGAGACATAGAGAGAGCAGAGACAACAAAATGACATGGCAAGATTGCGAAAAAAAGAACAAACTATTACGATGAATAAGATGCGGTGAAAAACTGAAGACTTCTTCGTTTTTTTTTAAATGCCGCTTCTGCTTCTTCGAATGAGAAGAAGGAAAAGCAGAACAACAAAACAGAGACAGGATGGACGAAGGAAATTGATACACAGATGTGAAAAAAAAACACAAATAGAAATATAGAGAGAGCAAGCGAGGGACACGTGTAATAGGCCAAAACTATTTATCAACCAGGTGTCAGAACACACAAAAACAGGTGGTGGTAGTGAAAAGAAGAATGTCGTTTCTAGGTCTAAAAACTCAAAAAAAAAAACTTCAGGCACGCCTCAGCAACACAAACATAAAACAGGAAGGAAGGAAATGGCCATTTATGACCTTTTTGGAGCGCGTCGCGCGCTTTGTGTTTGACGAAAATAAAAAAGAATAAAATGTGTGTTTTTTTGTGGTTGTGACTGGACAGGTGTTCGAAGATAATTTAGGAGAGGAGTGAGAATCTTTTGAAAGTAGCTGAATTTGAGGCTTTAGAAAGATTTTTGAATAACAGAGAGCTCAGTAAACGCTTGAATTTCTGTTTCTATCAGCTCAAATGTGATATATGAAGCGAAAACAGTCAATTATGAATCCTCGAGAGAATCAAGAAATCTATACTATTTCGAGTCAGGTGAAAAATATAAGAAGAACCAAAACAAATAAAATGGAAACATGATGGTAGAAATTTTTTGAGAATTTCCAAACAATTCAAAAGACATCTTTCAGATTAGGGAGCCCCACTCTGAGCGAATTCTTTTTAAAAAAAAGCTCAAAGTCCAATGACCGAACTTGACAATTAGAGAACTGCTCAGCTTCTCAACAAACTTCCAGGAATAGAAAAAACACATGCGCACACCAAAAACATGTCAAAAATGCTGATCATATTCGTCCAGCAAGTGAAAAAATAGACCAACTCTGCGTCTCTTTCCAATTCTTTTCTTCTTCATCTCCTCCTTCTTCATATTCTCCTCATAAACAAACATAAAGTGATGTGGAAGCAAGAAGGGAATGAGACTCTCCTTTTCTCAATAGAGAAGAGCTCGAAAAAGCATCGAATAATTCATGAGAAGAAACGAAAAGAGCAAAACTCTATGCATGTTTTTTGTTGTTTTTGTCTCTTGAGACGAATCCGAAGAATAAATAGAAAAAAAAGAGAAAAACACTAGAAAATGAACCTATAGAGCAACGGCAGATAAAAAAGGCAAAGGCGAACAAAATCGAATAAAATAAAATAATTTCCCCCCTTTCCTCCAACAATCTTATTTACTTTTCAAATCTAATTTCAACTCGTAGAGGAAAAGAAGAGGAAATTCAATTTGTTGTTGTCTCTATGTATGCATGTAAAAAGCACACAACAACACAAAAAAAGAGCGCCTATTAAATGTTGAACTAACCTTAGGGAAGCGACCGATGGCTGAAGTGTGAACTCCGAGTAGAATAGCTCACGATTCAATGATGCCTGAAATAATAAAAATAAAAAAGGACTATTTTTATGATTCCCACAAAAATATTTTTTCAAATTTTTAATGTTATATGAAGAGAGAAGGGGGAACACAACAATTTATTGTTGATTTTATTGTTGGAAACAAAAGAAGACGAAGCAGGGGAATACATTAAAATCCGGCGAAAATGGCGATCGAAAATAATATGAACATGGTCTGGGAAAATTTGAGAAAAATTTGGAAATGTTTCTAGAGTACTGTGGTTTTGAACAAAGAAATAGCCGGATGTGGCTCCTAAATAGAAGTTTTTTGATATCCTTCTAAATCTAAACTCAAATACGAAAAAGTTTTTTCAGGGTTTGTTGATAGGAAAATTGAACAGAATCTTTTTGACACAACACCCCTTTTCACTTCCAAAATGTCTCATGCTCTCTGATCCATAATACACAAAAAAGTGAATTTGCTAATCCGTTAATCCTGTTCCGGTAAATAAATTATCAACATATATTTTTTTACGTGTGTGAAGAAGCAACATTCTGGTCAATTTAAGAAACGTATAATTAACCAGTTGTTTGGATTGCATGTTTTGAAGGGTATAATTAGAAATTTTGAATTAATCGAGTTGAAGAGATCCTTGATTCTGTTTTCGTCTTATGAATCGGATTAAATTTCCAACTGACTCATTTTACAATCTAAAAATCTTCTAGTTCTACAAAATCCCCTTCATTTCAACCAAGAATTATTGTTATTATGAAAAACCCGCCGGTCGGCAGGCCTCTCACACATGTTTCCAACATATTAATTTCCCGTAATCTCTCAAGTCAATCAATTCTCTCTCTCTCCTCTTTTCTCCCCCTCCCTCCATATAAAAACCCATAAATCACAATAAATCTGTTAGCCTTTTCGCTCGATCGCTCGCCAACAGAAAAAAAAACACAAAACAAGTGAAAGGAACTTACCGGGCATAGATTTGGATTAATATTCAACTCGGCACGTTCTTGTTTCATCAATGTCAATGAGAGTTCAGGGATGTCTTCGGCGCGGAAGTACCGTGTCAATTTCACTTGGATTTGTTCGCGCTTTGTCTGGAAAAAAAACATATATAATTAGGATAATTTCCACCACTATTCAATTAAATCTTATACTCTTGACAAACAAATTAGCATAATTTTCAGAAAACATGAAGATTGTCATTCTCCTTCTTTTTGGTTTTTTGTGAAAATTTTTTAATTTAACAAATTGCTGAGAACTGCACTAACTGTGCACTTTCAGAAACCTTAACAATTTTCAGATTTTATAACTAAAAAACAGGTTTTCAGTTCCGTTTCTCGGAATGACCTTGATATGAGATCAACATTTGTAATTAGGTAATTTTCATAGGTTTCTAGATCTAGTTACTGCCAAGTACTCGATCCCTCCTCTTCCACCTATCGTTTTCTTTCTGTTCGGGTAATCTTTCTCGATAAGATCTCTAATTACCTCCCGCTACTTCTTCTTCTTTATTCTACCACTTCTCACGCCCAATTATCGCTACCAAATTGGTCCCTCCTCTTACACACATACACACACATATACATTCATACACAACATATATATAATTTGGTTGTTTCGTTCCTTTTCCTCCTCGTTTTTTGCTTCTTCTGCTACTGCCTTCCTTGCTGGCTGGCGACGAGCGGCGTCTTTCTTCAAAAGTGTCCAAAAAAAAAAAAACACGAACGAAAAAGATGGGAAAAACGAAAAACAATTGAACTACTATTACTACTTCGTTCGTGTCTCTGTCTATTAGGCCGCCACTTCTACTACCAAACTTGTTTCAATTGTTCACTTTTCTCGTATATATATACATATACATATGGTGTGTTAGAGGAGGAAAATAACAAGAGGAGCCAAAACAAATCTGACCACATGTGACGATTATGTAAACTTGAGAGGTTAAGTGGCTATTTGGTGAACTACTGTACTTTTGAACTTGACTGGAATGTAGTTTGAAAAGAAGTCTGAACAACTTCAAAAGTCAAAATTTGGCCTTGCTAAACTGTTCCCTGTTCCTCCTATCTACATGAATCTTGAAAAGTAATACAAATACTCACAGCTGCTATATTGCGCTGTGTAAACATATACCACCCTAAAAACCACTACATCTAAAATCATGGTCCAGATTGGCCTTGTCAACAAAAATGCCAACATACTTTTTTCTGCCAACCAAACGAGAATATTTCACTTTCCTCCTATCCTGCTAGGCCCCAAGAGACCTTTCTATCTCCATTCCTATTTGATATATCAAATTTCATCCAACTTTTGGTTCTTCTTTTCCTTCTTCTTCCAAATCATAACAACAGTGAAAATGGAGAACGAACGGACGAAGAAAAAAAGAAAGAAGAAGAAGAAGAAGTACTCGGTGTTCGTACCAAGTACATGATAACGACCATATACAATTGACACACACATACAAACTTTTTTCTCTCTCTAATGTTATAAATAATTGGAATTTTTTTTTAGTTTGATAAAGAGAAAGTGTGTTTTTTTGTTGTTGTCAAAATTTGTTTCGTGCCAAAATTTGGAGATCATTCAAATGCGCTCATTAACCGAATTATATTGGCTCCGCCCTTGCTTCAACAATTTCCTGCTCAAAGTACATAATCGTTTGTGTGTATGTGTGTGTGTATAAGCTTCTCACTCACTAGCAGCAGCAGCTGCAGGTGTTCGGCAAAACACAAAAAAGAGAAAATGACCAGACAAAAGTTTTGTGATTTTTTGATTTATGGATGGATTGGAAGAGATGAACAAGTTTCACTACGCTAAAACGAAATTCTGAGTGAACTTTGTTCTCGAACGACTGAAATTGTGGAAACTATGATGGCTAAAAGTTCTGGCAGAGAACCTGGAAATTCAGGAGTTGGCTGCGTAATGTACTGGATATCTGTGAATAATCAGGTATTCACTTCTGAACAGGCACGGTTTTTATGTTGAAATGGAATCGAAAGTGGTTGTCTTTCAAAATCGAGCAGGACTAGAGCTCCCAGAATTCTGTTTTGAAAGGTTAACTCGATGAAGTTGGTCTCATACTTTGTATCTTTTATAGACAACATAAATAATGTATTGCTTGGTTGTAACACATCAAAACTTGTGAAAATCAAACTATGGTACTCGATCATTTTCATACCGGTTTAGTAACTATGTGAGGTAACCCTTGAAGGTTCCAAGGTCAGATAAGGTCTACCTCAGAAAAAAATCATTTCGAAACCTCTCATTCTTTATCTACAATGATTGTCATTTGTTTACCTCATTTCTTATCAGTGCTGTCTCTCTCTTTCAAAAATTTCAGTTTCACAATTCTTGACCCCTTCTTCCTGCATTTTTAATCCCTGTCGGGCTGAACAAAAATGTTGCCAAAAATCATATTAGAAAATGCGAAGAAGAGGAGGAGAAGGAGGAGGAGGATGACAACAACGACTGACTGACTATGAGAATAAGAAGAGACCATCTGTCACCACGGCCGTTCATCATTTAACCGCGCGCTCGCTCGCGCGCGAGAAACACAGACGTAGAGAAATATAAATGAATAAGATTTTATGTTTTTTTTTTGTTGTTGGTGTTGATTGCTTTTCGATTTCAAAAAGGATGGAAAATAAAAGGAAAAAAAAAATCAAAACTCACATATTTGAAACCGGTAATTGATGCTATCACAAATGGCTCATTTGGAGTTACTTCGACGAAAACCGTATCCTTGATTCGATACATTATACCATCGTGTGATTGAAACCCTTCTAAGTCGTTCTTTTCTCGAAATCGATAGACCTGAAATAGCATAAAAGGTCAAGTTGTTTTTAGCGAAAGAGGCAACCCATTTTTCATTGCTCTTTCTATTTTTCTACTTCGTTCAACGCACTTTAGGTACATCTCCTCCTTTTTCTCACAACTAATTTGTCAACTTTCAAATGCCTTTTGGTATCTTTTTCGCCTTCTCTTCCTACTTGACGACAAAACAACAATCTTCATTAAACCAATTGCTTCCTTTTTCCTTTCTAAAGACGCGCAGGGGCAACAAAAATCCCCCTAGCCATCATCCCATTCTTCTCCTTCTCATCATTTGTCAAAAACCCGCATTCAATTATGCATACACTTTTTTTTGTTGTGTATGTTTCTGTTCTAAGCAGTTTCGAGAAGGTCCCAGCTGGTCGGTCAATGAGACTCCTCAGATTTTCATAATAAGAATAATATAACTTTTGCTATTATTTACACACCAACAGTCAGGAAAAAAAGCAAGGCAGGCAAAAGCTTTTTAACAAACTATTATAATGTGTGTGTGAGAGAAAGAGAGCGAGAGAAATGTTGACTATTTGTCATAATATGTGAGACTATTCTGATTGGAACTAGGTAACTAACAACTTAAGCGTTCTCACAGGAAATTGGCGAGAGTACAAAAAACGGGCACAGAATCTGATTTCCCCTTTTCTTGATAGAATAAAAAATAGTGTTACGCAAATAACAAAACACTGGTGGATTACGCAACAACAAGACATAGCGGGGAGAGAAACAAGGATTATCCCCTTCAATATGTGGAAAGGAAAAAAAAGAAGAGATCACTCACCTTTCCTCTTAGGCTTCGATCTGATTTTCCCGTTGAACTATAATAACATGGTTCGATATCATAATACTTTTGCGAGAATTCCGGTTCATCCCCGTTCGTCATAGGTGAAGCGCCGTCTGTAAAATGAAACAATTTTATATGGAAAAAATGGGGCGTCAATGCCAACAAATGTTGCAAACAAATTTCTCACCTTGGCTCTCTTCGGATGACGACTGTCCACAATCTTGTTCTCTATCCATTGAAGGATCTGGAAGAAAAAAGCTGAATTATTGGAATTCAAGAAAGATGGAAAAATAAACGCAAGGGGGAGGAGAGCATAAATAGTAAAAAACATGAACTAGAACAGCTCGGCGAGATATTGGAGAGCGGTAGAGAAACGCGAATGGTGAGAGGAAAAAAAGAAAATGAAACGAATGCGAACGAATGAATGCGCTATGTCTCACTCAACCAATACACACACAGACACTCACTCATCATACCAAGCGGTCTGCTTTTTGCAATTCATCATATTTACACTTTTGTATTAGTATTATTTGGATCAGTTTTGAGTAATTCGCAATTCCGAACACTTTCTCTCTTCATACATTTCAACAATTTCAACCAAAAGGCGACTAGCGAAAAAAAAGAATGTTATCATCATCTAATGACAAATTGATAAGATCGACAGAAGAGACACACACCGCATCAAACAAGAAATCAAGCAGACAAAAAGCATAAATAGAACAATTTTCGGATATATATCAAAAAGAAAAGTATCTTACGTAACTCATAATTAGTCAAGAAACACCACAATTTCTCAGAAAGTTCAGAAGCTCACATTTACTCTTGGCACGCCATTCGCTCACGAAAAACCCTTGACAAAATAGAAAAACAACGAAACAAAAAATGAAAATATAAGCAGCTGAGAGAAACAATGTGGGATTTCGAGAGGGATTATAGAAACACACTGTCGCGTCAGGTACACGAGCGAATTTGTGTGTGCGCCTTTGCTACAGTAATACTTTTTCAACAAATTTCTGGAAAATCTGCACGAAACTGTGGTAATAAACCAAATAGCGAACGAAAAAACCTTGGGAGGAAGAATGACATAGGCGGAGAGAGGAGAAAGGCTACAGTACTACTTTTAGGGGAAAATGAGGAACACAGTGAAGAAAAAGAGAATTATAGTTCCAATCAAAAACAAAACAAACACTCCTCAAGTTTTTCTTATCGCTCACACACACACACAGACACAATCTCTCTCGGTGACTCGTTGAGCTCAAATGACTTTGAAAATGAGCAAAAATGAGAGAAGAGTCAAAAGTTCTCAACTAATTAGCCAAAAAGCATATATCATTATCATTCTCATTATTCAGAAGAACAAAAGTGTCAAAAAACGACCGGATACATTCATATACACACACACAAATATAAATGTGTGTCCAGTGCGACGACGAGTGGTAAAGATGGGAAAAAAAGAAGGAGGAGAAGAAATGGGCAAACGCTATTTGAGCGGCTAGAGAGCATGGTGAGACGAAGAGACGCAGAGAAAGTAGTATGTTTTTAGGGTGAACTGAAGACGATGAAGACTAAATGACCTTGTCACCCTTAACCTCTTGCTGAAAACTTGAAACTTACCAACTTGATTGAGTTGCTGGAAGTTTTCAGAGCACTTTGAGCAAGATTGGATTCTCAGAATTCGAGATGGTTTTTGATGACCTTCTGGAGACCTGAGGATTCAGAGTGTGGAGTTTAAGGTAGCTTAGCGTAGAAGGAAACTATGAAAGTCAGCGAAAAAAGTGGCGGCATGGGAGAAAAAGGGGGGGAATATTTACAAAATGTTGAACAAATAAAGCGGGTCACTACAAAAATTGATTGATTCGCCTTCCACCATCAAACAATAAAAACACGTTGACAATACAGTATACACATCGAGAATCTTTTGGATTCAGCTTGGAACTCAGTTCGGGAGCAGAAAACATGTGTGTATGTATGCAACACAACACAAGAGCTCAGGTGAAAAGCTGCCATTCAACTTCAAGCCATAAAACGAAAAGAAAAACGACGAAAAAAAGTGAACATTTGTTATTTATGATGATGATGATGATGATGTTCAAAATGCATGAGAGGATTAGTTAGATAATTGGATGGAGGATGTGTAGAAGAAGAAGAAGAAGAAGAAGAAGAAGGAGGAAATAATGAAAAAAAAAAGAGAATGACACATTTCCCTTCGTGATAACACCTTTTTCAAGTTCAAAGGTGTCCCAATATGTTAAGAGCAACAAGAAAAAGATGCAAAGGAGAGGAAAAAGCAACAGGTGCATATTTATATTTTGGGAAATCATCTAGATGATCAAAAGCGATTATAATATTACAGAAAGGGAAATTGTTTTTGAGATTTGTTGTGCATATATGTACAAGTCCAATTGTACTAAAGAATACAAAAAATAAATATGCGAAAAAAAGCTGAGCGGGTTCATTCCAACTGATCTATCAGACATTGATCGATTCGATTTTTGAACTTGAGAAAAATGTGATAAACTGTTTTCATATGAAAGGAGAGAAGTTTAACGCGCCAACAAAACAAATTCAAAAAAGTTGAATAGTGCTAGATTAGCCGCGCAGTATAATAGTTCGATTGATTTATTGAAACCAGATGGCAACATTTCGTAACTAATTAGAAGATGAGATACAATAGGTAACGCGCGTTCTATTGATAATTATCGTTCTATTCATTCTGAGTTTGGCTTTTGAAAGAGATGCGAGTCACACGTGGCCAGCGGAGAGGCAAAGTTTTGATTTAGGCAATGAAACTGGATGTTATGTGTCTTCTAAGGTATATCAGAAAATTGTCTCAGCCTGGATGGGATCTGTTTCAAGATAACCGAGAACCTGAGAAATTGATTCTAGGGTAAATTAAAAGGCTTTTGGAGGATTCTAATGACTTTTTGACTTAGTTTGGATCCATACCTTGAATATATCTGAACCAGGTGAGAATCTGACTGAATCAAGGTATCGTAGCTAAAAATAATTCTAGAGATTGAACGACTGTGAAAAACTATAGCCAGGGCTTGATTTAATCAATACGTAGGAACTTTTGAACCCTGTGTGACCCTAATCTTTCAGGGCTTCTCTGAACCTAGACCCTTTTACAGAACAGTCCCAGACTTTCATGATCATAGGTAAGTTTTTCATGATCATAGGTAACTGAAATGTTGTAGATAACAATGATCCTAGACTTTTAAAAAGTAGGGCTAGGGTAACCAGTGCCTCAGAGCTCGTGACCTACATAGCCTATCCCTAAGCCCTTCCGAAGGCCATGGAACCCGTTCAAAACCCTTAACCCATCCCAGAACCATACCTTAAACTTGTCTAATAAATCTAGCGCGAAGAGTGGACGCGCTCAAATAACCAAATCAAAGCGACCTTTTTCAAAAAAAAAAAAGAAAAGGAAGAGAAAAAGAAGAACATACGGGTGAGACAAGAGAGGGTGCAGAGATCGATCAAGTAGTGCATACATATATACCAGGCAGGCCCCACACAGAAAATATGACACACACACACAGTGACTACTACTACTAGTAGCCACACTGGTATTGTATTATATTATTAATAATAACAATAATTGTTGGCGGTCTCGAGGGGAAGAAGAAGGTAATCGGTGTGTGGGGTATGGATGGTGGTCAACACAAACACTTGGTGAATTTTTGGAATTGGCATCATATTTCACCTTTGCTTTTTCTCCTCCTCCTTCTTCTCCTCGTTGTTCTTGATGATGGGGTACACATTATAATCTTATCATTGAAACTTGACAATATGATAACAAATGTGTTTGTGCTTGCTTGACCAGGTTTTCTTTAAATCGACAGGAAAAGGTTTAGGAAGTCGGTGAGAAAGTCTAGTAATTTCACCTGCTATTAGTTGATGATGTAAGATCAAAGAGGCAAGCCGAACTGGCGGTTATTTTAAGAAAGTAATGTGAGTTATGTGGAAATTATTTGGCTGTTTCACTAGTTTTATATTTATTTATCAGACACAAAAAAAAACTATAAAAACTAAATGGTCGAATTTCAGAAAGTGTGTAAATACATGGATACTCTCTTCTAGGTCAAATATGTTTATTCTTATCCTGTCCAGATGTGTAGCTAGAGAAATAAACTGACCTAAGGTCTCACCTTGACCGCTCAAGTACAGTTCTTGGTATAGTTCCTTAAGCTCGAAAAAAAAAGTTTCTTCAACTTGTAAATCTTTTTGTTTCAGAACTTGTATTTAAGGATATAGAGAAATTGAATTTTCAATTAAGGATGAACATTCAGGAATTTCAGCTTGTTGTGTTGGGTTCAAAATATTATGTTGATTAGTTGTATGAATCACAGTTGTTCTACAAAGCTTCTAAGCTTGAGTCCCGATTATTACTTGAATAGTTTCGAATTTTACTGTTTCAAAAGTTATTTATATTTCGTCAGATAGGTCAAGCTCTTGATAGTTTTCTGTTTCTAAACTGATTTTAATTTTTGGCCTGAAACGGACTGGATGATTGAGTCTCTCTGACCCACCCTATGAAATGCTCAACTTCAGAAGAATCAGAGTTTAATCCCTGAAAGTCAGCGATTCTCAGTCAACCCTTTCAGAATAAAAAATGAGTATTGAATATGTCCCAAGGGTACAACTCGTTTAGTCTTGTTTAACCATCCAACCATGGAGAAAAAAAAACAAAACACAAGAACAGAATAACAACACCCACTAAAAAAAAACTAATAACAAATACACATATAAAACAAATGATGATCGGCAAACGTCAGAGAGACACATAGACACACACAAGATCATCAGATAACAAAGTGATGCCACATGACAGCTGGTTTAGACAAAACTAGGTAAATCAAATTAAAATCCAAGAGAAACTTTTTTCGAGAAAATGCAACCTGAAATCACTCGACTGACACATAAATAAAATCACCATAATGTTGTGTTGACCTCAAAAAACCTCGTCGTTTCTCCTCCAGCCAGCCAACCAGGCAGCCGAAAAATGTGAATTCGTTTTGAGAGTGACAGACTCCGCCCAACATAAATGCTTGGCTTTCTTCTATTTCTTCCTATTTAAAAAAAGGGTGCATGATATTTTGATACGAACATACGAATCTCTCGTCATTCCCTGGCGAATTATGCTTGATTACGCACAAGTTCGAACACAAAAAAGAGGAAGCAAAGATCCCAGAGAGCACCACGTGAATATTTCATTTTTTGGCGACAAACAGAGAATGGCAGATGAGCGAGTCAGGTGGAGGAGGGGGAAACTGTGAAAAATCTAGGCGAATTTTTGAAAAACTTGAGAGAACGAGGCAATTGATAAGATAACATCAAAGTCAATGAGAGAATCAAAAAAAAGTTGTGATTGATTATCTGGAACAAATGAGGTCAGAGTTTGAACAAAGGGGTTTGTTAGAAATAGAATTGGGCTCTGAGATAAAGGACGTTGCCTTATCTAAGAGTGTATAAGAGACGCAGAGAAAACAAAGTCCCTTTATAAAATTTCTACGTCAAAGAGCTAGGTTAAAAATCCTCTTTTTACTGACACCAGGTGTTTTAAGTGTTACTTGAGACAGAAAAACAAATGAACACTATTAATCGTTGAACAAAACTGAAAAGTTCCTGCTTTCAACCTTCAAACTACAATATTTTAGGATTTCCACTTGTTTCTTAGCAAAGAAGCCGGTCATCCGGATTTATGAACTATAAGGAAGTTTTGAGCTGAAATATTTTTGAAGTGGACTTTCTTAACGGAGCTTTGAGTAGTTTTTAAACGGGATCGGCGACACAAAAATTTTCGAAAGAAGTGAGTTAGAAGCCTATCTCACTACCTGCTGAGTTACTACGCCACATTTGAACGCCGCAACGTATTCCATATATATATAATAACATGTACATATTACAAGGTCAAATATAAAACATAATTAAAGTTCGCTTTTTGAGACCCAGTTTCAAAAAGTTTAAAAAAAAAAAAATCTGGATTAGGTCCAAGATCCAGGCCCCAAGCCCCATATTGACCCGGTTTATGGTTTTGATTTCACGGTTCGCCGAGAAAGAATTAGATACCGACAAAGGTGAGATTATAGGTTCTATAAAAAAGGCCAAGCCAACCTATAATTACTGCAAGAAGAACAAGGGGGAGAGGGTGTTAAGTGGCATCAAAAATAACTACTTTAATTCTAATCCAGCTCTATTATTTCATTATGAACTGTTTCGGCTCTGACTATGAGCCTGACATGAGGATCTAGCTTCAAGACCTTAAGTTGCACTCTTCCAACTCCCATAGGTCCCCCTTTTATCTCAAAGTCCAAGGTGCGGTGCTAATTCTTGAAACATTTTCACACATATTTGCCATATAATCTTTATCATCCTCATCATCATAATATACCACCACTAGGACACTCTTCAAAAAGAAGTAGAAAAAGGGGGGGGGGCAATTCTCTTTTCTTGTTCAAATATAACATATGAGCGGAGACACACACACACACCACAAAACAATTCAAACTTGAGAAAACGCAAAGGAAAAAGGGAAGAAAAAAAGATGGGGCAGAAGAAGGCTAGGATAGATGAATTTCTACTGCTTCTTCTTTTTTCTTCTTCTTCTGTCGAGTGAATGAATGAATGAGTGAACGAGTGAAAAAAAATGAGGAAAAGAAGAAGAAGGAATGAAATTGAAAAAGACATAATAAGAATAATGTATGTATGTTACGGGTTTATTGTTATTGTTATGACCGACCGCTACTTATATATTTCGAACATGAGAAGAAGAAGCCGCATTCACACTTGTAATTAGCCATATATTTACACATGAATACATAAAACTTAAATCGTTGAACAAATACTAAGAATTTGATTTGATAAGGCATTAATGATAAGGACGGCGAACAGCAAAAAATAGAATATATTTTTTTGCGTTTGGGAGTTATTCTACTAAAAGTGTTGAGAATAGGGAATTGATTATCCAATTGTTGAGAGATTAAAATCTAAAAATAGATAGATCGAATAATGAGATTGAGATTAGGAGAAAAAGGGGTTCGACTGTTAGATCATAGTTCAACCAAGGTCCGGGTTGAAAGGTGATAACTATGAGGAGGAGAAGGGGGAGAGAGAGAACATTGGGACCAACGGAGCTTAGGGTAAAGGTGCTCACAAGATCCGGAATGACAAGATCAGAGACTGGATTTAAAAGTTCGATTCTGACAAAAAACACAAAAAGAAATAGCAAGTTTTCAAGCTACACGCTAATATATTTTCAAATTAAAAAATTTCTTAGTGAGTTTGATGCGCAGGTTTTGTTAGATACTGTATCATGAGCCTGCAGATCAAACTAATTTTGGTACTGTACATAGCCTAATGAACTAGCTAACTTTCTAAAATCAACAGTGAAGAGTGTGTAAACAAACCAACTCATAATGTTCATAGGCACCGGCAACTAGAGAAGATAAAAACCGGAAACTACACGGCCCAAGAATTAGAAACTATATATTTCGAAGTAAAAAACGTGGTCCGGGCTGGCAGAGTTACTTTTTTACAACATTGATTGACGTCAAGGGGCGGAGCCTAGGAAATATTTTATTGTGTGACTTTCGCTGAGATAAAAATAGTAAAATTTTTGAAAAGAAGGATTTCAGACTAGTAAGGCTGAAAATTGAGTTCATAAAAAACAGGAAGTCCAAGTGTCCGACCTTGTCTAAATATCAAAGTACGCCGCCCTTGTGTTGAGACTTGATTTTGCGATAAGGAAAGCGTAGCTAGGAAATGTCTTAGCCTCTGACTTTCCAGTTAGTTCTGAAAATGATCTCAGCTGATAAAACTTTGGCCAACTTCAATTATTCATCTTGAATTTTTCTTATTCATTGAAGCAAGACATAATCACCTACGTATACTCACACAAAAAACAACAAATTAGTCGATTGAAAATCATTTTTTTTTTCCTCTTCTTCTTCTTATCACTTCAAGTTCTAAAACGAAACGAGGTTTTTTTCTCGAGAGGCGACACTTTTTTTCTAGTCAAATTCAATTTCCTCTGCTCCTCCCTCAACTAATCCATCTGTCCGTTCGTTCGTTCTAATCCTTTTCAAAAAGCAAAAAAAAACTTTTGACACCTCTCAATGTGTCTCATCTTGGCATGGGGCCACTACTAGCCATTTTTTTCCTTCTTCCTTCACTCTCAAGGTGACCACACACATAGCAAGAAGGGGGTATACATAGTAGAGAAGAGACATATAGATTATCGGAGCGAGGAAGGGATTATGTGTCTATTTGTTCTTCTTCTGTCAATGGATGTGTCCCGCCTTCTTTTGCGGAAAGTAGAAGGGTTCCGAAACATTTTTGATATTATTAAATACATTTGAGTGAAAGATAGAGAGACGCAGAGAGAACAACAATATCATATGGTTGATAATACAAATGAAAATAAAAATAATATTGATGATAGAAAGAAGGGGAGAAGGATAGCGGAATGAAAGATCAACAAAACTTGAACTTCTCATTCACAAATTTCGAGAAGTGGTCAACAATGTACAAAAGGCAACAACTAGTACTTTGGGTGGAAAGGTCTAAAGGTCTTTAAAACTAGGCCTAAAGCCTATTGAGCTAGAAATTAGATATGCAGGCCGTCTGGTACGGTAGAATTTTATGATTATAGATATGAAAAATTCTAACTTCGAAGTGCAAATCGTTCTGACAAAAATTTACGGATTTTTTTAATTGTCAATCTTTCAAAAAAGATTAAAATCTTGAAGTTTTGCAGCACAAAACAGTTATTCCATGAAATATGAAATAAGGAAACACAATTCAAAAATAGGCTGATCTAGGCCAACATGGTTGAACTTGGGTCTACTTGAACTGAGCTTCTGAAAATCTTAATTGAATTCAAGGATGGTAAGCAGGTTTCAGTTGTTATCAACCATGTTGAGATTCGAAGGTTTTGGCTCAAGGGATCGGATTAATTTTTGCAGGATTAGGCTATTTTGGAGAAAAAACAAACATTTTAGAATGTTACTGTTTCAAAACTTTCTGAAGATCAAAGTTATTACGACAAGAACAGTATAAACATTGGAAAATTGAGTATAGATCGAAACAAACTAGCAAAAATTCTCAGAGCCTGAGCATGTGCTCAAACTCAACAGTGGTTGCCTTGTTCAAATGATATCATCAGCAAAACGTATATATGTAGGTCAGCCACTCGGCCCAGAGCAAGATACAGATTTTAAAAAATTTCACTGTGCAGAGATCAGTATCGAAACCTCATCTCAGTGGATTATTCATGATGAACACAAGTAATCTATGCAAAACAAGGCTCCGCCCCTTCAAAAGTTTTTTGCCCAATTTGTATACTACATTCTTATGTGTGTATGTATGTATGTACAATTGAACTTTTTCGGCGAATCACTTTGGCTTAAGGCAATCAATAATACTCTCACTTTTCCATATCTATTACAGTACCTTTCTCTCTTTTTGCCACCTAGCTGAATAATCTGGTAAAAGGACAAGGAGAGAAAGAGAGGGAGGAGATAATTGAGTGTGAGTGAATGAATGAGTAGTTCTACAAACATATAACAACAATCATTTCTGGCTTCCGAACAGGCGACACTCACAAACAAGAAAAAAAAACAACAACGAGACAGCAAAAAACAAAAACCGAGGAGAAATAGGAGGAGGAACGAGGTCTGGCGAAAGAAGGGTTGCCTTTTTGTTCTTCAATGAAACTACTACACATGTGTGTATATGTGTGGAGGGTATTCATAATAAATAAGTGAATGAATGAATGGAAGAAGAAGAAAGAGAAGGATGAACGAACGAGGATAGATTTGATGGCTTGTTTTTATTGTTCCAAACTTCACACGAATGAGAGGGGCGTGCAGTAAAGGTCATGCAAATCACAAATAACTGGTATGGGAAAAAATGATGTATTTAGGGAGAAACAGGAGGGGCTCTTAATATTTACTGTTTCAAAAAACGGTCAAGAACTGAGAGCACACTCTTGAGTTGATGAACAGTATGGTGCTCTTGCAAAAAACGGAAATTTAAAAAAATTTACTGCTTCAATGTACATATCTATTGAAACTTTATATCTGTAAATAATTGAACTTTCGCTAGAATAAAATCTAAAACAATCACTGCTCCAATGTCTATACTAGTAATTTGTATATATCCCCAAACTTGTTAATTCTTGTGAAATATTTTTTATACCTGCTGCTTAAATTTGCGAGTCCAATGAGCCATCCACAAAAACAAAGGTAACACGAGGATAATCTCGAAATGCTCAGCTGTGGGATTAGTTTTGATTTTGTAGGATTCTGTTTCTACAATCTCGGATTATACCCACCGAACGTTCTGTTTCGAAATTTTCAAACTATTTTACAATAATGTGGTTTTGATCGGGTCAAAAACTTATCAGCCATCAAAACCACTAGTTGAAAAATCTCATGTGGACTTCGAGAAGTCTAGATCAGCTAAAGTAGGTCACATATAAAAATTTTTTTGGAATATCACGTGTTACAGTCAAGAAGGGATAGTTCAAACTAAGATCCACCTAGTACTTCTGCGAGAACTGGTGCTTATTTCATACTTGTCTGCCTTTTCAATTTTAGACTCAAAAACGACCTTATCACACTACTGTTTCTAGCTACTCATTTATATGTTCTCTATCTCACCAGGCCAATCATTTAGGTGTTTCGTGATCAAAATTACCGTTCAACATCTCAAATCTAGACCATTTTTGAACATATAACACAATACACCAAAAAAGATGACCTCATTGTATTTGTTATGACACTTTCAAGTTGTTTCTCTACACCCTCTTCACTCTCTCTCTCTCGCCTCCCATTTTACGCTGCCCGGCGCGCGCGCAAAAAAGGCTGCGCAACCAAGTGTGTGTGTTGGGTGTTTGTGTGTGGCTGACTGTCTGTGCTAACATATTACCGGGGGATCTTCTTGAAACGTATTCTCAGAGAGGTTGTGAATTGGGTTCAGGTAGAAGATATTTCTCGAGATCAAGAGGACAGATTGATGGGGTAAGAAGTACTCGGTCAAGGGTGCCAATGAGCTCTTCTAGCAGAGCGCATTATACTGAACTCTTGGAGACTCTGAGACGCCTAATTTGAGAGCTCACAGTCAAGCCTAGACAAGACTTAACCAAAGTTCAGCACCATCTGAAGTCTTTTCAATCTTCCACGTCACTCCAGTTCCCACCTATTCAAAACCGTACAACCATTAAGTCTCCCTCCTTCTCATCAAAATACAAGACTATTCATCGGGTCATAAATCAGTTCACTTCGACTGACACCTGTCATCAAAAGAACATTGCCGAATGGACAACGAACAGACATAGTGAAAGATAGAGATAAAAAACGAGGCCAAAACTTGATTGCTTTTTGTTTCAGAATACTTTTAATTTTGAGCTCAGGTCAATTTGGTCAGATAGATACATAAATGCGTACATATTTTATACACATACATACATATAAATACAAAAACTGGTTATTGTATTATATTATGCATGTTACGAATTGTCGTCGTCTCATTTCAAAAAGGCGAGTGAGACGTAGAGAAAAAGGATGGAGAGCGAAATTCTTTTTTTTCTGGGTGGGGGAAAACGAGAGGAGACAATCTCAAATTTCGCGCGGGCACAGGGGTCAAAAAAGTGCGAGAAGAAGAAGAAGGAGAAGGAATTGTGTGTGTTTGTTTATTTGTTTGATCAAGCGTATGTATTTATATTTAGGAGGAGTGAACATATATAATAATAATAGTAATCGCGGCGGTCTCGTAATACACTTTTACTGTTTCAAACGTCTCATTAAGTTTTGGAAGCTTTATATCAAACGTTGGTGTACGGAACTTCGCAATTACAGATAAATACAACTTGTGAAAATGGGCGAAGAAATGAACTAACATGACCTAATTGCTGTTTACCAAGATTATATAAATTTCAAACAAAAAAGAGAATGTTGCATTGTAAATTATATGACACACAAAAAATAGCAGACAACCAAACGCTAGAGTTGTCGGGCGCTCTCTTTTATGATCTCACTTTTTTTTGAATAAACGTGTGTTGCAAGTACTCGGAGAAAAATTGGCAAGCTTGCGACATTCGGCTGTCGCAAGGCTTGCGATGTTCTTGCGCCAATAATCGCAAGCTTTGCGACATCTAGCAGCAAAACTACTGCACGGCTTGCGACACCCTTGCGCCAGAAAAAATGTGTCGCAAGCTTGCGGCAGTTTGTCGCAGGGAAAAGCCTTGCGACACGCTTGCCGTTTTTTCCCCGAGTATGTTCTCTGAATGTGAGAGTTCTCTGCTATCACATTTCGTCAAATAATTTTTTAAGGTTTGAAATCAAAAAATTTTAGGCTCGGATAAATATTGGAGATTATACCGTTTCAGCCATACAATATTGCTTCTGAATTTTTGGGTATTAGCGATCCTTGTCGTTATCCTATTATTTTATAAGACACACTTTTTCTTTGGCATAAAGTTTTTTTTACTTTGAAGTTTTTACTATAACTTTGAAGTTTTTTCGAAACATAGTTGATAAGTTGGACTTCCTAGTTTCAATTCACAAATGCATTTTAAATTCAGCCTTGAAACTATTATCTCATAAGTATACATACATTCTCTGTTGAATAGAAGAAGATTGAGCATCGAGGGCCATTTGAGGTCTATTGCTCAATCCGGCCTGAATCAGGCTTGCTTTGAGACTAATCAAGAATTGGTAGAAAATGCTTCAGATTTTGTCTAAATCGGTCTACAGTACCACCTTCTTGCCTCATTTGAACTTGCCGCCGGTTTTGGCCAAGGTCAAACGAGAACTCGTTAGCAGGGAGGCTAAAATAACACATCTTGATTTTTGCTAAAATCAGTTTCGAACTTTTCCTCTTGTTACACAACACAACACTTTTTTTTGGCAATAAAGTAAAAAGAGAGAAAAGAGGGGTCGGTCGACAATAAACTTGTTTTATGACTCATGATATACGCGGCACGTTTTATGTATTAAAAGTGGACCGTTGTTGGTTTAACCATGATTATTGTATTCTGGAATGGAACACATCTGACTTTTGAAACCGCGAATTTTCCCAGTGCATATTAATAATAATCTCTCCGCCCACATGTCGTCATATAGATAAACAAGGTCTCGATGTCACTCAAACATTCGTTGCTCCACCCTACACCCAGCCATCCACCCACCAGATACCAATAATGCGAATATGAATACAATTAATACGGTATAGATAAGCAGTGGAATATTATAAGTAGCGAAAAGAATGATGAGAGAGTGTGTAAGATGAAGAGAATTAGAGAAGAAGGTCGAGAAAAAAAAAAGAAAAGAGGAGAAATGAATAATGGCCGGATGGATTGGAAGGGCATAAAGAGAAAACCGAGAAAGAGAAAACAAAACAAGAAGGGACCATTTGACATGAAAATGTGCAAAAGACAAAATAAATGAGACAAAATTAAGAAGAAAAAAAAGATGAGAATGAAGAGAAAGAGTGTCAAAAATCAAATTATGATCATGATTTGATTTGTGTTGCAATTTTCAGAGTTTATGACCCGAGCCTACGACCCGGCCCGAGCCGTATTGCTCAAGTCCGAATAAAATGATATATGGGATATATTCGAGGTCTTCTTTATTGATGCGAGGGTGTTTATTCGACAAAGGTCAAACATGTACTCGTCTCTCACTCGCCGACAATTTTCCAATGAATTTTGAAGTTGTTTTTTTCTGTCTAGAAGATGAGTTCATTTTGAGAATAAGCCTGAACTTTGGGGATTGATGGAAGGGGGCTCGACAATGCCAGGAAGCTGAATAGGTTCAAAATGAAACCTTAAGGATGATCGTTTTTTGTTGTTGGAAGAACATGGTTCAAAAACTGGTTTTTTCATATGTTAAATATTTTGGTTTTCAAACAAAAAAAACTGAAAATGAAAAATGGAGTGTGAAAAAGTCCCGGTTTTGAGGCCTGGCCTGGAGAGAGAATTTTCAGGTATGAACATTAAAAGCCCGACCCAGTCCCGCCCTGCTGAGGGTGTTCAAAATTTTTTTGAACCGTACTCAGATTACAAATAGGACTTTATCACAAAAATGTCTCTGAAAATGTTCCATATCACAAAAGCCTCAGTCGCGAAATTTCTGTTTAAAAACAGGTCCGTTCGGATTTTTGTTCTGTGAGTCTTGGCCCGATTTAGATACCATTGTTCGGACCCCATAAAAATCGTCTGTGATCCGATACAGGCGGTCCAAATAAGGAACCACCTCTGAAATATAACGAGGTCCAAAAAATCATAACTTAATCAAACTTCCGGTTTTTAAAAGAACTAGGCATCGAATTTCGGGATTTAGCTAGCATGTTTAACACCATACAGTAATCCGAAACGGTTTCTATATATCATAGGTACAGTGAACCCGCATGGAAAAACGTACTTATCCACTTCTGACTACAAAACCCTCTCTCTCCCCCATTCGCCAGACAAAGCCCCTTGGGAGCCAATTTTTCATGCTATGAATAACTCTTCAACATTCTCTGATACACATCTAATTGAATGTACATAAATACAAAAAAAAGTAAATAGATAATAATCTGTTTAGTATCTCTATACACACTATTTATTCTCCTCTTCTCAGGGGGCAACACAACCAAAAAAAAAGAAGTCTCTCTCTAGGTGAACAACAACAACGAATAGAGAGAGAGAAAGCCGAAAGCGGTCACAAACTGGCACTTTTTCAAATAACAACACAAAGAGCACAAAAAAAACGAGAACGTTTCCGATATGTATTCATGTACAATAAAAGGATTACTATTAAAACTGGGAGGTCGAATAACATCTAATGAAACAAATAAATGTGGCTTGAAAAAATGAATTTGGTTGTGAGAAAATGTCAACTTCCGTCGCAGTCACGGAAACAAATCATCAAGAAAAAAACAGAGAGCAAGAGAAAAACATTTGGAGCACAAAAAAAAGAAAGAAAAATGGAAGAAATAGAGGAGGAATAGGAGGGACCACGTTAATTTCAAGAGATGAGAAGTACATTAGGGTCTGAAAATATGGAGAGAAAAAAAGAAAGATCTGGAATCTCTTGATCTATCCGATAACAGATTGAAAATCAAAGTTTACAGTCTTCTAAAGAAAAATTAGCACTGAACAACTGGTTCACTAGCTGTCCCCAATGTTGAAGCAACTTTTTCTTTTTTTTTTCAAATTTATCTAGTTTCACACGATACCCGAGTACAGGAATGAACAAATTATTGGTATCATAAAAATTGTGAAACAGTATAATTTTCTTTAACTTCTGTGACAAACATATAGCTTACAAAAAATATCTTCATAGTTTCGATGAGGGTGAGTATTTTAATGATAATTCAAACCATATTCATGTAATTTGCCCAATTTCACGATTCTATAGAAGTTTAGAGAAACAATGGTGAAAAGCACCAATTACAGTTTTAAAGCTGTTTTGAAACAGTAAAGAAATGGATAAAAATGCATAGATTTAAACGTAATTTTCTTTTTTTTTATTTTGCATTTAGATTAAGTTTTTTCCAGAAAAAACTAAACTTTAAAATATGTACTGGGCGCTGTGAAATATTATAATCAGATAACTACTTCCAATCAGATAATAAAAATAAGTTTCAAGATCGAATCAACCGTTGTAACCCACATGTTATTAGTTTTATCCTACTTAAATGAAGATGATGTTTTGAAATATCATATTATCGCTTTAAAATCACATATGACACTAGTTGTGAGAGAACTTTCAATATTTTTTAGTTATTTTTCAAAGCAAAAAATCATTAATCAGAAACATTGGATCAGGAAACGAGTAAGAACGCCTTATCCAACTCTTGAAACAGTAAACAATTGGAAAACAAAATCTTGAAGTTGGTACTCGTACGAATATTTTTCATTTTCATTCGAAATAGGTTGTTAAAATTCATTATTTGTCGTTTTTCAAAGCAAAAATCATAAAATATCGTCTACTCACTAAATAATTCATTTGAGATTTGCAAAATTAAAAGTTATATGAGAAACGGTAACAAAATTAACAAATGTTTACAGCCGAATTCGAAATAGTTCAACGTCGTCGCTTTTTCAAAACTCAAATGAAAATTTTACACAAAAAATAGAGCGATAATTAGAATGCGTTTCAGAGAATATCGAAACAGTGAAAAAGAGAACATTTAATTTTTTTTTTGAAACTCGTTCCATTTTTGTAATCAACAATAGTTAGTGAATGTTTTGGAAATCCATAGTTGTAACTTATCAATAATAGAAGTACAGACAAGGAATAGATCCATATTTTGAAACAGTAAAATTTTTTAAAATCCTATTTAATTTCATATTTGAAACGGTAAAACTTTTGAACATAAAAATAGTTTTGTAGGTTAGTAAAATTAGTATCTTCTACATGAAAAAAAAGAGAATGAAGAAGAAGAAAGCGTGCGTCAGATATAGACTTCAACAAACTTCGTCACACAGTTAGAAAATTTAAAAAAAATGTAGTTGTCTTGGAAGTACAAAATATTGTTCGCACCGTACATCTCCTACGATAGTTGAGAACGTGAAGAGTTTTGGAAACAGTAAACATCTTTTCTCTGAAATCCTCTCTTTTTCTTCATATTTGTTGTTTTTTGTTGTCTTCATGTCCTTCTTATCCGTTTCCAAAATCTCATCTCCTTTTCTCCACAAGCGAAGAAAAAAAAGTTGAAATCCAATAAAAATTCAGAAGAACAAAATGGTCGGCAAAAGACAAAAAGGCGCAGAAGACACGAATTGGGGGGGAAATTGAGGAGAACCCCGCCAAAAAATGAAAAATGGAGACATGGATAAAAAAAATCTGAGAACAAAAGGAGACGACGAAAAATAAGTGTTATTTCACACGGATATTTATTTTGTTATTTTTGTTAGGGGGTTCTCCAGAATTGGTCTTCAAGAGAACAAGAGGACATTGATGTTAGTGCATAAACACGAGAAAGAGAACACACAACAAAACATACAAAAAGTAGTCTAAACTAAAAGTGTTCCACACCTGGAAGTGGTTTTTGTCCTTTCCACCTTCTTCTGATCCTTCCAAAAATACTCACTTGAAAAGTTGCAAAATATCCTCTTCCTCACTCAAAAAAACTGCTCAAATAGCAGAAAAAAATCGTTGAGCAAACATATGTTTTTCCACTCTCTCACTCACTTTTCTCGCTCTTCTTCTCTCCAGTTCTTTTTCTGTGAACGAGCGACAAAAAATATATCAAAAGGGTCAAAAAATATATATAATGTCATAAACTTCCGGGGGGATTCCCACGATGAAAAGTGAACGAAAAATGAAAACAAGGAAAAAATGGGAATCTACACGTGGAATCTGTCATAAAGTACAGTATTCTTTCACTAACTATGATTAGAAGTATAGTAATGGAATTGATCATATGGTCTTATCTCGAAAACTTAATAAATTCTTGAAACAGCAAAATATTTTTGAAACATCTGGCAACATTGGAAAAGCAAGAGTGGGCGGAGATGTTGAGCAAGAAAAAACATGTTACTGATAATCACTGAGAATATATTTTCGCATGGCGGAATTTCTGATCTGCACTTTTTTTCAGCAAAAACAAAAACAACAATAGGATTTTATAAAATGGGAAATTAGAACTCGATATTAGAGGTTGTAAAGAGCACTGTGGGTGGAAGTAAAGAGAATAACAACTTGTAATGGAATAATAGTAGAGTGTTAAGGGACTTTCAAATGAGGTTCATGTTTTGTTTTTGATGCTCAACAATATTCATTTAAAAAAAGGTTCCAACTTTGAAAAGGTAAATATAGTTAAAACTTCAGAAAAAACTTCGAATCCACCTTTTTTCGGCTCTTCGTGTGGAGCTTTACAAAAGCGCAAAACGAAATGTGGATCAGCGTAAAAAAGTTCTACTCAATGACATAAGCATCTTCATAAAGATATAGTCCAAAATTGTATCGGTACCACGCGCTCCATGGAAAAGCACGCTTCGCAGACACGCAACGCTAATTTTTCAATGAGAAAATCATGCGTTGCGTCTTGCGTCGCGTGCTTTGTCCAACGGGGCGCGTGGTACCGATGAAATTTTAGATATTAATAACTTCAAAATAATTTTGGATTGTAAGATTTTTGAGACTTCATAACTTCAAGAAGACTTTGGTCGTCTGCAGTCAGAGAATAATTTTTGGAACCTTCATGACTGATTCAGTAGATGGCACAACCGTAAGCAAAGTCTGGTGTTAGTCTAGATCTCAAATATACTGAATTTGAATCTGTAGACCCTGAATCAGGTCACCTGGATCATACCAGTTTTAAACACATTATGCTACAAAAATAAAATAAAAAAATATTGATCCCAGTTTAAAAAAATTGGACAATGTTCATTTTTTGACCAGAATTGTCTGAACTTTTTATAAGTTGGTTTAGGTTTTTAGAAATAGAATTTTTTTTTGAATATTTTGAAAAAAGGTTGTCCAACCCAAAGTTCGGTCCAGCTTGCTACTTTTCAAAGGACCATCTTAAGCAGGAGCTTCACCTTTCAATAATTTGCTCAACTCTTCTTTCTCTATGTACTGAGTTTTTCAAATTTGAAAACCCAGACCAAATCTGCCAAGTCCAAGGCACACCAGCCAACTATAACTTGATTAAATATGCAAAATCAGCCAACTAAAAAAACATTGTTCAAACAAAAATGGAACGAGAAGAGGCAAAAAAGCTTCTCCTATTCCTTCTTCTTCTTCTTCTTCTTATTTACAACAGAAATAAACAAACAAACAGACACAATATGAAATTGTCTTTCGCTTTTGTTTTTGTTTTTTTTTTCGTCGCCGCTTTTTTATTCGGGGATTTATGTACTTATTTTGAAGTATCAAAATTGAGGTGAAAAAAATAATATAATCATTGACGATGATGATGATGATAGACAACAAATTGAATGTGGGAAAAATATTTTGGAATTGTTATGTGTGAGAAAAAAACAAGAGGGTTGTTGTTTGAGAGAAGAAGAAAAAGTAGAACATTATTAGTTTCATAGTAAATTTTCGAGATCTCCAATTTCATACACTTTAATTTCCATGATCACATTCATCAGATCATACAGATATTATTTAGGATTTGAAACAGTGAAAATAGAAGGCTTTATAAAATCCCAACACAGTTCATTTGCATAGCCAAACCATACGAAAACATGTTTTATAAAAATTGTGAAAACCCCCCTGATTAAAAAGAATTGAATTCTTTGGAGTCATGGATGAAAACCCTTTTTGGGGGCTTAATTCAAAAAAAAATCCAGAATTCCGATCGGGACAAGTTCTAACAATATCAGTGAGATTCAGAAATTATTTTGAGTACGATTTTGTAAAATGCGGTCAAAATCATGATGATAATCTCCACTTAGGAATCATCAATCATTTTGAACACCAAAAAAAAAGAAACTAATAATACACAAAAAAAAAACACAACTCTTGTCGTTTTGTATTCAATGAGTACAAAATAGAGAGCAAAACTCATGTTCTGATAAATTCCAGCGGTGTGGACCTTTTCTAGTCTTTGAAAGAAAAAAATAGTGCAACACTGTTATTGTCTTATTGTATAGTGATCATATTCAGTTGTTGGAACAGTAACCAAACTTCTCAAACTTCTAGGTTCTATTCATGATAACTTTTTTGCGGTGGCTTCGATTTAAATGGTAGAACACTGTTATCCCACCATCTAGATGTTATTTAGCTCTTGAAACAGTGAAAAATGCAAATGAAAATTATTCCTTTCAATGATCATTCAGTAAAATTTTGATCATTTATGTAATTTGTTTGTTTTTCTTCATCGAATGGAGATCAATTGGCATGAAAACTGTTTTTTGGCGAAATTGTTATAAAAAATTATCATTTTTACATCTATGAGAAATTATATTTACCGTTGAAACCTATTTCAAACATTCAAAATATGTATCCCTCCAGCTGCTGTAGCTCTGCAATAGAACACAGTTTTTCGATGATTTTCTGAATTTAATGTTTTTCCCACACATCACTATGATAAATTTATGGATTGCAAAAACGATACGAAGTCTGTCTATTTTTCATAAAAATATGATAGCCGAAACGCTCGAGGAAAACTGTTCTAGTTAATTAAAACAGCTTATCAGTAGTTAAGAGAAGTAGTGAAAAAGTAAATTTAAAATAAGTTTTACAGATTTACATTCGGATATAGAGCCTATTTAAGTTCACAAGCATTGATCTATTATTCCTAAAAATATTCACAAAGTTCTGAAGTTTAGACATTCGAGTACACTAGCCTACAACACTATAATCATTATGAATACCAAGATTGAAGCATGAACAGATAAATAGTAAAAATTTTCAAAATGAAATGAAAATATTCACGAACATGCGGGGATTCGTATATTCAAAAGTTCCAAACAACCACAAGAATATTACTGTGGGAACTCGATAATACGACAATAACAGAGAAAAATAAATTGTACACCAATGAAAGAAATCCAAGCGACAAGAAAAAAAGGTGTTTGAGAATATTCATTCAATTTAATTGATATACAATTCCAAGCTTGCTGAAATTCTGACTCTGAAAACGTATACTACCCTTTTTCAATATCAAAAATTTTGCATAAATAGTTTTGTGATTCCTATTGAATTGTTAACATGTTAGTATTCCTATCTTAAATATTCACTTTTGAATAATTGTGAGAAAATACATATGGATTTTTCGTGTATTATGTGATCATCAACAAAAACTAATTGTAAGACTAAAGGCTATAAAACATTCTTTTTTTTCGGCAACAAATTTTATAGTCAATATTCGGAGCAACTCAAATGGATAGTTTATGGGAAAAGTGTATATACATACATACAAAATTCGACTTTTGAATTAGGGACTGAGAATCGAAGAAGCAGCGTCAAATGAAGAGGCAATAATGAAAGTGACAAGAAAATTAGAAGAATTTTCAAAAAATCCCTACAAAAAAATTGAAATTCGATTTGAAAAACAAAAATCAACTAACTCAATCGTGAAACAGATCCTCGATGTTTGATTTCACTTTTACAACAAACTCCTCCAAATCCTTTGTCTTCTTGTCGAAGTCCAGATTTATTCGACCGAAATTAGCCTTTTCTTTGTTTATCAATTCTCGAACCTTGATCAACTTGTTCATCAAATTCCACTTTTCAATAGCATCTTTGGCAATTTGACGTCGTGCAGTGGAATCAAAATCATTCAATATATCGCGAACTTGGATCAACAGAATAATATTATTTTCGTGCAAAAATTTGGTTTTTGGAACTCCATAATCGGACATCATAAAATCCACAATTATGGGATCGGAGCTTTCATTGAGTCCAAAATTTTCTTCATGCATGTCGCCAAAGGAAAGAAAAACAGCCAAGAAATGGATTTGAACGATCGCATGAGAGACTTCAGTCGTATTCACTGAAAAATCACCTTACTTATGTACACCAAAATAATTTCGAAAAAAACTAACCTTGTTCAATCGAGTAGAAGGAGTTAAATTTAGGCAGCCACTCGCTTCCAATATAAATAATCGACTTTGAAGAATCACAATTAGGTATAAACACAATTTTTGGACCAACTCCTATCGATTCGAGAAGCTTGTAACAATATAGCTCAATGAGATCGAGACTTGCTAAAACAGTATCGAATTAGAACAATAAAATTTGAATAAGAAACATTACCTTGGTTACTTTCTCCGCCATTGTGATTTGTTTTGATTCGATATTTGTAGGTCATCGAGTCGACTGTCAATTTACAAATCACTGCTGAACGAGTTCCATCATTGGTTTCTTCAAATTCAACTTTTGGATTCTGGCCTTTGAACACCGATAATGTTAAAAAATTTGTTGCAGCTTTTTGTATCCAATGTATGCGCTTGTCCAAATACTTGCTGATCAGTTTGTGCTTCTTAATGACCTTCATATCAAAATTGGGATATGCAATAAAGAATGAAGATTCGGAAATACAATCATAAAAGCGCTGAGCAGTTTCCGCGCAAAGTTGTTTTGTGCCACTCACTTGTGCATTCTTAAATTCGTCTACACGACTGACATAAGCGATCCATTGGTCAAGTTGTGAATGCTTCTAAATAAACGGTTATTAGTTCGTTTTTTCACGTACAAATCTTAAAAAATAATGAAGAGAAAATAATAATTAATTCATAAGTCAGTATTATTATAAACAATGTTATAAATCTAATCTAAAAACAAGCAGGAGAATTTGAGCTTAATGTTTATAAATTTTAAAATCAACTTTTTTTCTATCTTACTCAAAAGGTAAAGGGTAAATTTTTAACCGAAGTCTCTTTTTCAAGGGAATTTCTCCTTTTATCCTACCTTTAAATACTAAATACAGCAAAAATTAGAAAAATAATGAATAACGTTAGGTCATAAAATAGCATTGTTCAATACAATTTTGAAATTATTACTATTGTATATTTATAATCGTTATAAAATTCATTATTATCGAGCATGTAACAAGAAGTAGGAATTGAAAATATGAAGACTTACCAACACAAATCTATCACCATTTTTAACACCAGCTTCCTCTATCTTCCCAAGAAACAGTTCAATTCGACTTTGGTTGTGTTGTATTTGTTGATACTCTGGCGCAATGTAGAAAGACAATTGCAATTTTTTCGCAATTCGTCAATAGTTGCCTAAAATGAAAATTTGAAATTAATACAAAATTAAAATAAACAAACCTGATTAGGGAGCTGAATTGCCTCAGTTTCGTGCGGTCTTGAAGGTCGAAAATTATTTTCATTGTTGAGAAGCTGAAATCGAAAACCTTTTTGAGACTATCGAGAGTTTTTCTCATTAAATCGTGGGCCTAAAAATGAGAAACACGAAAAAAAAATTTTCTCCAAAATAAATAAAAATACTTTCACGTGAAATAATATGCCGCGTGTAGACACTGCATACACAAAAAAATTTTGAATTCAAAAATATTTTTTTTTTCTTTTTATTTTGAAATGTTTTTCGTTCAAGTTTTGAGAATTGGAGGAGTGGGTATTCAGGTGATACACTTCAGTGTAACGAAACAAAAAAAATAAAGGGATTTTGAAGAGATTGATTTTCTTTAATGGAAGAATGAAATGCTGACAGTTTCTCGCCTTCCTCTGCGTCTCTGCTCACAGACGCGTCGCTCTCATCGTACTCCCACTTGAGCCAAGGATATAACCAAAAGTTTTATTCCAGGTCAATCATAATATCAATGATTGAAAAATCTACAAAAATAGACGAAGCTTCTGAAGAGTCTGAAGAATTTCGATCAGAAAAACTGGACGAGTATCTATTGTACCTTTCGGTTTCAGGTTTCTTTTGTACAAGATTAGTATGATGTCACAGCACTCTGGCAGGCCTGTCTTTCAAAATGTATAGTACTCTCCACTCTCCACACACTCTCTCGCTTTTTGTGTGTTTGTACCGTTCGTTTGCAGTTCGCTTCGAAGTGAATCTAAGTAACTCGAAGTGAATCGAAGTAAATGGAAGTGAATCGAAGTAACTCGTTTTCCGTTCGTTGTCCGTTCGTTGTCCGTTCGTTTGCGAACTATTTTCACAGCGTGTCTCCTTTCTTGTAGATGTATATTGTTTATCAGACCGTGTGTTCTATTTCGTTATGACAACATATTGATATGTACAACTCTTGAGATAATCGAATTGCAATCTTAACTTGCACATTTGATGAAAATGTGAAATCTGGGTCGGGGATGGTGGGGACCTGGTGCTACGTATGGGGTTCTAAGATTTTTGATTTTTTCTGGTCGGTAGGGTTCAAACTCTTGAAAAATGAATACATTTATTGTGTCAGGGCACTGAAAAATTTTAAAAAAAACTTAACCATCATCAACAATTAGACTTTTGTACCCCACCGGAATGATGTAAACACCCGTTTTAAGGTAATTTTCACCTATAATTTTGCCAGTTGGAGTCCATTATTCGACATGTACTACTGAAATAGTAGTGAATTTTTATAAAGTCAGCGACTTCATGGTCAGATACCCCCGTATCCAGGTCCGCCTAGCTCAAACAAAGCAACAGGCGGACCTGGTTACGGGGGGGGGGGGGATCTGACCATGAAACCGTTGGTTTCATCACAAACCACTATGCAATTTTGATAGTATATGTCAAATAATAATAATCAAAGACCACTTCGTTAGCCGAAAAAACTAAAACTGCCAAAAAAAGTGGGGGAAAATTGAAAAATGGCCAAAAAACGAGGGTTCAGACCAGTTCGGTGGGGTATCTAAGACGAAATCTTGAAACATGATGGAGTCTGATTATTTTTTTTCAAATCTCCTAGATGTTGCACATATATTTGTAATATTTCATCCCACGTGGCGCGGAATTACGGGTTCTGGAATACGGTAAATACTGAGAACACCCCAAAAACAAGGGTTCAGGGCAGTTCGGCGGGGAATCTGAGGCTAAACTTTGAAAAATTATGGATTCCGATTGTCTTTTATGTGTCTCCTGGGTATCGTGTACAGTTTTTGAGTTTTTCACATTTCACCCAACAGTGGGCCGAATTACGGTTGAGCGGAGGGGTTCTACTTTTTCCGGATTTTTTTGATCGGAAGGGTCCTAACAACAGCTTTCCAATGTGGTACCTTTTTATGTATGATCTGAGTTTTCAAAAATAACTTTTTACATAAGAACGTCTATAGAAAATAATGTGCTACTATAGAATGGGATTTACTTTGTCCATAGGTCGTCGGGTTTGATGAAATTTTTTTTGCTTTTATCCAAGTCCATTTTCATACATTGAAACATTTTAGTAAAAAAAAAGTTGGAAGAACTTTATTGAACGAAGAGAAACTTTTGAATCGAGAAAAGAAAGAGCAAAAAATACCAAATACATTCTAAGAAAAAAACAATCGCACACAGTTATCCATTCACTTCAATCCACGACAACCAACTCATTGACATCACCAAATGCATATTCCGATTGGATCGAATTCAATGTATCAATAGCTCTTCCTTGTCCAACAACAATAGCTCTTCCACGTTGTAAATTAACAAGTCGATTATTAAAAGTAGTTGGGAGACGAGTAGCGAGACGGTTGACAATCGGGTTCAGACCCCATCCACTACACATTCGATCCATAATTGCTTCATGAGTTCGTTCAGAGAGACGACGTAGAACACCATGACGCTCCAATTGCTCGGCGAGCTCTTTACAACTCGACTCAGCTCTCTGGATATTAACTCTCATCAAATTCACCAATCCATACTTCTCCCCAAACACCAATTGCGACATATATTCATCGGCATTGGTTGGCGGCTCCATTTCTTGCTCCAAACTCTCCTTTAATACCCCCCATCCATGATCATGACAAAATGCGATACAAGCCCGAATCATTGTCGGATGTGGAGATGGTCCCATTGGATGCATATATGACAACAATTGCAACAATACTTCTCCAGGCAACAAGTTCTCACGAGAACATTCTCGTTGGAATTCGGTAGTGTATCTGGCAATGTATTCACCATTTGCACCAACACAAAATTGAGAACGACCATGGGCGGCGAGAAGGCCACTATTCATGTAGAAACGAGTACCACGGAAGAGAATTGTGGATTTTGTTGTGTCGTTTTCCTGAAAAAAAACCACATAAATTAATTTATAGTTTCAACATCATGGTATGAGAATTCTGCAGGTTTGATACTTTGAGCGTATTTCAGATATTTTCAATTTTCGACTACTGAAAATGTGGACAAGGTTTTGCTACCGTATACTAAATTAAAAAATAATATTCCTAACATCAAAAAAAGATTCAATAGTTTTTGGCAGAACACTTTTTGAAGTAAAAGACATGAATGGTTTGTGACAACAATGTGATTTACTACCAACCGCAAATTTATACTTTTTGAAAACGCTCACAATTTTTAGGAGAAAAAAATTTTACTGTTTCGAGTTTCAAATATATAATTTCAAAATTTTTTTGGATAATTTTTTAGCTAAATGATAACAAAAAAAAAAAGATTTTTCTTGATTTTCAAAAAACTACTGGGGAAGAATTAATTGGTTAAAGTGGGTATGTAAAACTAAAAACGACTAAAACCAGGTCAACTTGGAACAAAACATTGAACCGTTTCGAAGTATAAATATAGATTATAAAAAAATTCTCGATCTGCCAAGTGGAGCAACGAATGCATTTTTCAAACTCTTCTCCGGTATTAGTTTTCAAAAATTACACTTAAAATCAAAAATTAAGTTACCTCTTTCTCCAAGAAGTTGGGAGTTTCATTAGATTCGGTCAACGTAGTCGCATCTGCTGGTGCTTTTCTCCCAAGTAAAATCGCCGGGCATACAATCTTCGTATAAACATCTCTCCCACAAAAATGTTCTGGCTCAAATCCCTGCTCGATCATTCTGCTCCATGTTCCATCTCTCGATGCACGAAATGCCAACTCATGGATCGCCGGCTCCAGGCGATTCTCAATCGCCGCTTGGAAACGTTGTTGGAATGTCATCTGAATATTTAAAAGAAAAATATAAGATTCCTTGTGGGTTTTTACTCACTGGTCTATAGTTATAATTGATTAAATGAATAGATAATTTGTTGACAAGTTCATCACATTTATATCCAACAGCGGCCGCTGCCAACGCACGGAAAGCGGCATAAATTGGGCGACGAGTTGGATAGGCTTGATAGAGTAACTCGAGAAAGGCGGCCTTGTCAGTCGAAGTTGCTTTGATAACCGATCCACGTTCACTTGCAGTCTTCTCGGATTTTGCTAAACATGATGTGATTAATAAAAGTTAAGGTTGATGTAGTTTTCTTACCCATGTATTCGGAGAGGAGTCCGAGGATATTGGAATGGACACGAATAGTGGAACCATCATCGAATTCGATGGCTTCTTCTCCTTCAGTGAATTTTGGAAGCTCGAGATGCATCTGAACTTACTTACTTAGTTACTTAGTTCTTAGTTACTTAGTTAACTTATTTTGCTTTTTCAGTAGTAGAAGTAGAGTGAACAACTTTTTCAAGAGCTGTTAATTTTATCTAAACAAACAATATGAAACAGGAAAAAATTCAAAATTTACTTGGAAACAAATCCATTTCTAGATCTATGAGAACGCAATTGATAAAAATAATGCTTTGGACGTACAGAAAAATCAATCAAGTTGGTTTTTTTAACACTGTGGATAACATTTTTATGTACCTCTAAATTTCGGAAAATAAAAAAATACTCTTCGATTTTATCAGACACAATTTTGTGCATTATTTGTTTTGTGTTCATGTTAATCTATATTATTGTAGAAATATTTTTTCCATACCTCAAAATTAAAAAAATACAATTATAAAAATTAATAAAATCATGATAAACAGAACAAGTGGATCTGTTTTAAATTATCACGAAAGGTTTTAAAAACCCAACTACCTACAAACTAATGAGCGATTCCCCACCCACTTACAAAATTGAGAACTCTCATTTCGAATTTGATAAATCTAACATCTTCGGTTTGCACCTCAACACTCAATGGATACGAAAAACTATCAAATTTGAACACATCTCTATCCACTACATTCAACCCATTTGCATCCTTTCCACCGCCCGTTTTAATTCTCATCTGAACCAAAAGTGTCCATTCAGCTGGATTGATAGTTGACACATTCACAAACACACGTTTCACACCGTATTCAATGACTTCAGCAACTTCGAATTGTATTTTATTTTCGAATTTGAAAAGATTCGCAGCTTCGGAAGAGTTTGATAGATTGCGATCATCGATGGCGACAAAGATTGAAATCGGTGGCGGAGCTGTGAATTTTTGAAGATCGTGATCGTCGAATGATACAGCTGTATGAGCAGAAAGAACTGACAATTGAGATAAAGACATGATCGAATAATGATGATATTTTTATTAATTTTAACATTTCGAAAAATGAAGCCACGTTTTTGAGGGAAAATGGTTCACGTCGAAAACCCTATTCTTTCTCATTAATATTACTAAAAACTACAGTTTGCAACTACTACAGTAACCTTGCAACGTTTCTCGTCGTGATAAAAGATTTCCCGAAATTGTCACTTTTTTGTTGTGTTTTGATGACTAGTCAACAATGATTCACATCAAACGAAAAAATATTTGGTTTTAGTCATTGTGTCAAATTGTTTGTACACATGCCCAGACATTTTACTATTATTTGATGGTTTTGATATTTGTTTCTCGAATTTTTTCTATTTAAAAAAAAACTATAACAAGTTATTGAAAATCTCTCAAAGAACTTGAAAACTATATACTGTGAACGTATAATAAATAGCTGGATCATTTACACAAATATTTACAGATTTGAGAACGTTCGAAAAAAGGATATTTTTCATTTCAAAGTTCTAAACAGTAGTCCTAAATTATACATGATTTAATATTTTTTATTAAAAAAATGTGATAATTACTAAAGCTTGTCATTTCTAAACAGGAAATTCGCGTTGCTAGAAATCAGTCAGAAGATTGTAAAGTTACTACTTTCGTGGTCCTATGTATTCTCTTACTTGTTGTCCAATTTTTATCTTAAAAAATTGACTCAAAAAAAATATACTACAGATGTATGTCTCGAAATAGAATCCAAAATGATTCTACGAAATAGAACAAAATGGTTACAAAAGTTGCGGAATAAAATTATTTTGATAGATGCAACAAAACAGAAAAAAATATATAGAACAAGTCCCCGCCGGAAGTTGTTCTAGAAACCCCAATTTATTCAGAAAAATTACGTTTTCAAAAATTTAATATTCTCGCGGGTCTATAACTTAACTCATTGTCTATAATTTCAACTGACACTAGTTCATTTTTTTTATTTTAGAGTTTATCAGTTTCCAAATAAGCATTTTAACTTTCGAAGTGTAACAAGCTCATGGATTCAACTTCTCCAAAGTAAGTTCACCTAGAAAATAGTTCAACCAATAGAGAACAGTTCTTTAAAAAGTATACCACAGTAAGAATATAACTTAAACTTGAACTTTGATCCATCTATAGGTGTTCATTCCTTTTGTGAATAATGTCCGTTGAGGTACTCGAATATCTAAAAACCGATAACTAATTGTAAGATAAATAAAATTAACGTGGAAGTCTTTACTCGTTCGTGAGAAAAAACAAAAATGAGTCAGCGGCAAAATCGGAATTTTTTGTCCAGAAATTACAGTTTCAAAAAAAAATTTTTTCCGATAATGGTTTTTTTTCGAAGTTTATAGTCTATGCGTCATCTCAATATAATTTAAAAAAAGTAATTCTTACAACTTTCATAGCTTCCTTTCATCAATAAAATAATCGAACCATATCGATGACGTGTCTATACATATAGATAGTGCACTCATTTTTATAACGCATAATAAACTGATTGTAGTTTCCCCACCACTATAATCATATTCAAAAATTGATGTTGTTCTCTTTTTTGCCAATCAAACTCAAATCCATATTTTCACATATTTTTGGCAAAATTAATGTCTGCGTCTCTTCAATCTCTTATCACTTTTTTTCAAATATTTAAGTTCAATATTTGTTTGCATTTTGCACTTTTCGATAGATTTTATAGTATGTGAAAAATTGGATTATTGATTGGTGTTTTTTTAGTTGTATAGAGAGAAATAATGATTCATGATTCGCGAAAGTTCTTATCTTTTTCATTTTATTGACCTGACCAGTGTGCTCAACCAAATATGCCAACACCTTATCATTTCATCATGTTTGCAAGTTTTGTTTTTTGAATTTGTTTAGAATTTTAGATTCGATTTGATATAAATAATTAAGCTGTGTTGGTTTGAAAACAAAGAAAATTGCCGAGAAAAAACTTTAAAGTTCAGTGCAACGTTTTTAACTACAACTTTCGAAAAATTTCCATATGATTTTTCAAATAGTATTATGAAAAACCCAGTCAGAAGTTTTTGAATTTAATTTTCATATTTGGAAAATTTGTTTTTTTTAATCCTTGATTACAATGGGACAAATATCCCGAGGTTTTCATTTAAGAATTATTATATATTTGAGACACTTGTTTTCTCAATAATTGATTTTTGATCACGAAGTTAGTAAATCCAATTTGTAAACAGTGTCATTTCCGAGTTTCATATTTGAATAATTAGGTGAAAATTCTCCGAATACTAAAAGGGTTTTCGGGCGCCAGAAAACCTTATTGCCGTTTGCCTTAAAACCCTACCACCAGAAAACCCTATGACCAGAACACCCTAACACCAGAACACCCTAACACCAGAACACACACCCTATCACGTATATAATAATTTAATTCAATAATTGAAACATTTTTGACAGAAATTAATTCAAAACGTATATTTTTGTCAAAAATGTTTCGACTATGGAATTATATTATTATATACGTGATAGGGTGTTCGGGTGATAGGTTTTTTTGCAGATAGGGTTTTCTGGTGGTAGGCTTTTTTAGTGGTAGGGTTTTTGGGCGAACACACTCTGCCCGAATACACTAGTTGCCCTTTTTTACAACCTTAACTAATACTATACTTTTTAACTTTCTATATTTTGTGAAACGTTTATCAATCATTCATCCAAATCATAATGGTAATTCTTAACTTTTGCGTGACCAGCTTACTGACGAAACAAGTTACCGTATTTTCTCTAATATAAGGGCATGCCCTTCTATTTTTCAACCCATTATTTCTAGATTTTTTATTTTGGAAAAAACTCTATACCTAGAGGTTCTCAATCCGTTTTTGACGATACACTGAATGGATTACCACTTTAATTGGCTTTAGCAACAAAATTGACGCACTAAAAATGAATAATTATTTTTTCAAAGGCAGAACTGACCCGAGTGCCCTTATATTAGAGGCGCCCTTCAACTGGAGGTGCCCTTATAATAGAGTAAATACGGTAAAATGTTAAAAAGAAGCGTAAAATTGTACTACTCTTGTAACAGTAAATTGTGGTTCAAGTTAGCTTCCATAAAAAACTTAGTAACTTTTTTCATATATTTTTTGAAAACTCTAAGATATTATATTTTTCACCTTCGTCTTCTTGTTTTTGTATTATTTCATGTCCCTCTTTTTAAATTTCAGATTTCAAAATGAATATCGATAAAATGAAATCAATGCCCGATGCGCTCAAACCAATCCTTCTACTTCTAACCCTTCTTCAAATCATATTCATGGCTTCTCCTGGTCTGCGAGGATTTGGCTGGTTTGTATGTTTGACATCGATTCTCGAATTTCTAGTGGCCATCGCTATTTTTGCCGGATTCTTTTTCGGCGTCTCATTTTTTGCTACAACAACTTTCAGTTTAGTGGTGAGTAAAGGAAGGAAGTCTTCAAAAATTGATAAATTAAAAAAAAAACAGTGACCGCATGATAATACCTGATTGTTAAAAACACGCTGATGATTTTTTTAAAAAAATTATTTCAAGAAAATATTTTGAAATAAAAAATCGAAAAAAAATCATCTGATTTTTCAAACTACAAAAACTGTAACAAGTTCCCTACTACCTTAGGCATGAATGTGCGAAATATGGGCCCAAATGGACCATTTTGAGCCGAGATACGACGTTTTAACCAATAGAGTATAAACTTTTGATCGCTAGTGTATATTCGAAGCGTTAATGTCACTCTGATCTTGTGGAATATACAAAACTCTGAAAATTCTGTGACAAAATGTATCACGAGACATCGATTATTAATTAATTGTATGTCTTGAGTTTTTAGGCAATGACTTGACAATTGGGCATTCAATTCGAAACTAAGTTTTTTCGACATCCGCGGTTTCTGCCTGACTTCCAAGCATCGAGTTACTGTAGAATTTCAAAAAAAAAAATTTCGAAGGGGCTCCTGCGATTCTCCAAATAAAACTTTTCGAGGTGTTAAACCCGGTGGAAATCGAGAAATATCATTTCAACACAAAAATGAAATTTTTCATAGAAATCCGAAAGCCATTTGTAAAAACCCGAATTTGAAACGAAACATTATCCACATTCCGATCAAAACAATTTAAACGAAAAATTTTCAGGAACTCGGTGTAAGTGCTGCTTTCTGCGTCTGCAGTGCTCTCAATACAGTTTATTATTTCGTCAATATTTTCTACTTATTCAATTTCTGGTTCCTTCTCGCAGTGGCCGTTTCAGTTCTTCTGGTTCTTGCTTACGGTCTTCAAACTCTCGTGAACTGGTCGGCTCGAGGAATCACAACCCGTTCAACGAATCAAGCGACTGCTCAACCACCACCGCCACCCCCAGGAGGAGCCTTCCCAGCCGGAGTCAATCCAGCATAAGATACCAGGTTAAATAATTTTTTCACTGTTTTAATATTTTGATAAAATTTTAAAAAATCTTAAAATTAATTCGTACTGTGGCTCTCTGTCCTCAAAAAAAAGGCTGAAATCTTTCAAACGCCTTCAGTTGTGAACCAGTACTTCTCCGATCATTTTTTTCAGAATCAAACTTTTCGGCTCATGTAACAACTTAATATAAAAATTTATTTAATTAATACATATAGCTGAAAAGTGAGATGAATCAAATTTTGGAATGTTCATGAGTCTTCTCCGATCTATTTCACAATCTCCTAATCAAGACAGCAGTGGCTTCTCCTCCTCCATTACAAATCGCCGCAATTCCAAGTTGTCCAGGCGCCAATGAATAGATCAACGAGTTGACAATTCGTAGACCAGACATTCTGAAAATAGAAAAATAATTGATTTTTTTGAGGATTAGAGGATTACCCAAGTGGATGTCCAATGGCAACAGCACCACCTTTAACATTGACAACTTCGGCATCAATTCCCAGATCTTTGATGAAAGCCAATGCGGTGACTGAGAATGCTTCGTTGAGTTCCCAAAGAGCAATATCGGATACTTTAACGCCAGTTCTAGCGAGGAGCTGAAAAAAATAAGTAAAACTAGTACAAATTGAAACACGAAGTTAAAATGGTTTCAACTATTTTGGACCTTTTTGGGAGCAGAGATTATTTTTAGGAAACCTTTTTATGTATGCATAATGTATTAAACTGGAATTTCTAAACTTTTTTTGGAACTAGACTATCAACTTTTTCTAGGACCTTACCTCTTGAACCGCGTTGACCGGTGCAACGGTGAAATCAACTGGTTCACGTCCAGCTTCAGCAAAAGCTACCAATTCAGCCAATGGCTGAACACCTGCTGGAATACTATCCTCTCCAACAACAACTGATGCAACAGCTCCATCATTCAATGAAGACGCGTTGGCAGCGGTGATAGTTCCAGTGGCGTCACGAACAAAGACTGGGCGAAGACTGGCAACTTTCGCTTCGACCAACTTCTTGTATTCCTCGTCTTCAGTTACAGTAACCTCATTTCTAGCACCTTTAACAGTGACTGGAATGACTTCTTGGGCAAATTGTCCTGTCTGAAAAGAAATTTTCATTGTGTATGTCAAACTTCAAAAACACTAATTACCTTCCACGCATTTGCTGCTTTCTTATAACTCTCAATAGCATAAGCATCTTGTTGCTCTCTGGTGATACCGTATTCTCGAACAGTTTTCTCCGCGCAAAGACCCATTGGTTGTTTCTCATTGGCATCTTCCAAACCGTCCTTAGCAATTCCATCCTGCAAAAATTATGACGTTTCGAAGTGTTAGAAAATATATTAAACTTACAATCATTTTCAATCCTCCATATGGAATTTCTCCTCTTTGTACATAAAACGGAACTTGGCTCATGTTTTCAGCTCCAACAACAAGAACACGTTTACGGTAGCCAGCCTTGATTTCGACAGCAGCAAGAACCAACGCTTTCATAGATGATGAGCATACTTTGTTGATAGTGACTGCTTGGGTCTCGACAGGAAGTCCTGTAATTGTTAACTATTGATACTTTGGAATTCATAAGTTATGATTCCCTTCATCCTTTATCCATATAATGTGAATAAATATTCAAAACCTTGAATTTTTCAACACTAGGCGAATGATAGTTTATGCAATTGTTTGAGCCAAAACGAGAATCTTTCATTTTTTGTGTTGCTCTGCTCTTTTGTGTTGCTCTACCCCATTACAGTGAGAAAATATCAATACAAAAATGTTCGATAATATGTCAAAAATTATTGCTACCGCTGCAAAATGTTACTTTCATCATCAAAATGACAGAATAGGCACTAAACTTGTTTTGCTGAACGAAACATTTTTGCTGACAAATAAATAAGTGCAATTATATCAGACAAAATGGCATAAAAATCTTTCTAAACCTAATTTATTTTTCTGGATTTTTGGAACAACAGTTTGGTGAATGTTGTTTTCGGAGACTTCGCTGCGGAATAATTCAATGATAAAAATGAGTTAAATACGGTCAAAGTAAATGTTATCACAATTTTTTCTTTCAAACTGTTTTAAAACCGTGGAAAATTCATTTTCGTAAAATGAATGAATTAGTGATCTAAACTGTGGACCTTAAAATTGAGATTGTTTCAACAAACCTGCGCCCAAAGTGATTTGTCTTGTCACATTTTGTCCGAGTCCACTAGCCAATACACATCCTCCAATAACTTCTTCAATTTCCGCCGGTTTAACTCCAGATCTAGTCACAGCTTCTTTCGCCGCCACAGCTCCCAATTCAGCCGCTCCGAAGTTAGCGTAAGATCCGCGGAATGATGCGATCGGTGTTCGAACTCCGGAAAGAATGAAGACTTTCTGAAAACAATCATGGTTTGGGAACTTTCCACCGGAAAACCAACCTTATCAGAAGACATCCCGTGTTTTGGCTTCTGGAAAATCGAAAAATAGAGTTTCAATATAGCATGGCGAGAGAGAAAAGAAACAACGTTGGATCAAAACCTATTCAATGAATCAGAAAGAAAAAAACTTTTCCTAAAAAGAAAATTCATGCAATTCATAAAAAGAAAAAATAAATCCCGTAAATTATAATTTCTGAATAACCATTCCACTAGCACCACCTCCGCCGTTACAAATTGCGGCAACTCCAATTTGTCCTGATTTGAGCGTGTGAACAAGATGAATAATGAGGCGAGCACCCGACATTCTGAACAATAAATAGGGTTGGAAAACGAAAACGGACGATGATAGTGTTTTTGATAAGAACACAAAAAGCGCTTACCCGATCGGGTGACCGATTGAAACAGCACCACCATGTGGATTCACGAGTTCTGGATTGACACCGAGCTGAAATTCAAAACGGTTGATAATAGAAAAATTAGGTTTTATTGAAGGAAAAATAATATTTTTGTTTATGGTTTTTGAAACGAACAGGGATCTGATGAGAGTCGGGTAGCGAGTGTTTTTTTGCATAAGGTCATAGAACGACCAAATTTTGAAAAGTATATGCTTCTGTCGCTTTGAAATTCCAGTTTATCACGTCAAAATTGAAACACCAGTTCGTGCAGGGTTTTTAAAGAAAATTCAAGAAATTGCAGCCTGGAAAATATTTCTTTGAAAATGTATAATTTAGTTCACTTATTTAGTCAATATGAGTTGGGAAAAACTTTTTTGCACCCATTCAAACGCGTTTGAACTTACTTTTTTGATGAAGGCGAGTGGAACACACGAGAACGCCTCATTCACTTCCCATTGAGCAACATCGTCAGCTTTGACTCCAGCTCTTTCCAAAATTCTTGGGAACATCAAAGTTGGGGCGACAGCGAAATCCAATGGATTAGTAGCAGCATCTCCATACGACAAAATCTTAGCTAATGGTTTCAAGTTTTGCTCTCCGACGGCTTCCTGTGATGCGACGACAACAACTCCGGCTCCGTCATTTAGAGTTGAAGCGTTGGCAGCGGTGATAGTTCCGTCTAAAAATTTTGCGTGTGAAAAATCAAGTGTTTTGATGATTTATCACCTTTTTGGAAAACAGTTCTGAGAGTGGTGAACTTGTCAAAATTGACTTTTGCGAATTCCTCATCTTTGTCAACGACGGTGACACCTTTTCTTGATTTTACACTGACGGGAGCGACTTCTGCTCCAATGTTGCCATCCTATAAAATCACTTATCATATGTAGCACATATTTGTTTGTTTGTTTGTGAAGGTTTCTTCTTATCAGAAACCAGGCCGTAAAAATAGAGAACGTTCAGTTTCAATCAATTTGATAAAAAACGAACCTTCCATGCTTGTGCTGCTTTCTTATAACTCGAAATAGCATAATTGTCTTGATCTTGTCTCGAAATTCCCATTTCTTTCGATGTTTTCTCTCCACAATTACCCATATGAATCTTATCATAAGCATCAGTCAAACCATCCTTCACAATTCCGTCGATAATTTGTTGTCCTCCGTATGGAATTTCGCCGCGTGGAACATAGAAAGGAACTTGTGACATACTCTCCATACCACCTCCAATAACCACGTTTTGATGGCCGGTTTGGATTTGTTGTGCCGCCAACATAATTGCTTTCAATCCAGATGAGCATACTTTGTTGACTGTTGTCACAGCGACACCAAGATCGAGTCCTGAAAGAGGAAAATGATGAATTATGAGAGGCAGATAGAAAATTAGCTGAAATCATATGGGAAATAATGTAAGTGCACAACGAATTCAACAAAAAAATTGCACTTTTCGAACAAAACAAGTTTCTATAAATTATTTTTGTTTATATCGAATATCGATAATCAAAACTGCTTCAAATATTAAAATCGGACAACAATAAATAAATAACAAAAACGTTTCAAAAAAAAAAAGAAAGTTTAGGTGACAAATAGTCGTTTTCAAACGGTGCTTTTCTCGAGAAAATCTTTGTTTGTTTCAAAGTTTTTCAAACTTGAAATAGAATGTTATAGATTACGAATTTGTATGTGTGAGCTCAGTGAAATTTTTCTATAGATGAATTTTTGAACGGCTAGTATTTTAGATGAAATTGGCAAAAAAAAGGGGAAATACAATTTTCTGTAATTTTTTTCCGCTTAATTAGAAAAAATAGATTTGATATTTTAGAATCATAAATTCACTCTTTCAAAAACTTTTTAATAACAGTTTAAAAAAACTTTTTCATTAAAAAACACTCACCTGCTCCAAGCGATGCTTGTCTGGCTGGTGCTTGTCCAACATTTGCTTGACAAACTTGTCCAATAAAAACTTCTTGCACTGAGCTTGGTTTAACTGATCCTCGTTCGAGAGCGGATTTGATTGCAATACTTCCGAGTTCTGTAGCAGGAACACTGGCAAGAGACGAACGGAACGATCCGATTGGTGTGCGAGCAGCGCCAACGATGAACACGTCCTGAGCAAAGTGATATTAGCATATAACTAATTGAAAAGTTTATATGAAAAGTTTGAAACAAGGAATTTTTACGATAAAAACATTGAAAAATATATATGCCAGAGACTTTTCGCTCTGATAAAAATCGCAACCTACTTTATTGCAAATCTTTGTAGATGTGGAGAAACTGCGACTTGCAACACCTCGAGCCGTTGACAACATCTTGAAAAAAAATGCTTGAAATAGAATTGAAAAATTCGGAAACGAGAGAAAAAAATATAAAAAAGATAACAGATCAGTCAAATGGAACAGTGATGTATGAAGTATTGAATGAGAGAAAATTGAGAAAAAAAAGATGCACGTGGTCGACAAATGTTTGTAAAGGAATAGAGAAGATCAAATAATGAAAACTTTGGGCAACACAACAAGTTTCAAGAGAAAATTTTAAAATAAAACTTCACCGCACAAGTTTTCAGAAAAAAATTAACGAATTGCCTCATGGGGGAAAATGCGCTCCAGCAAACAAGGGAGGGAATTTGAAATTTAATTATTTCTTGGGGCGAGTTGGATTTTCTTTTTACCCTTGTTTTTTGATGTTTTCATATTAAATCATTTATTGAGAAAGTATTTGACATCGCTTTCCTGTTTCAAATTTAGAAATGTCCAGAAAATTGTTGAGTGAGAAACAAAATACTAAAAGCACTTTTTTCTCGAAAGCGCCCGATCATGAAGAAGATCCTAATTTTCAAGGAGAAATTTTGTTGAGAATTGGTGCGTTTCTCGAAAAAAATAATAAGAAAGAACAAAATCGGCGTTCTGTTGAGAAATAATAATACTAATAACTGCCTTTCAGTGTAGCACTAGTGCACTAGTGCTACACTGCCTGTGACTGGTGTAAGTTCGGTGCTCCCCGAGTTTCTCTTGATTCCCAACGATTTTTTCTGGAGAGAGTATAAATAAAAATTTATTCGGCTCTACGTCATTTTGCCACTTTTTTCTTTTTCGTCATCCCAATATCGGACGACCCGACAATTTTTGTGAACATAGTTTTTGAGTTTCGGTCCCAACAATCAAAAGTAGCTAAACGTCAGGGCTGAAAAAATAGGTGGTGAAATATCAGGTGGCGAAAATTTAAAAAAATACGAAATGTAGGGTTGCGAAATAAAATATAGGCATTTTCATTTTCGGTGTAAAACAACAGATTTTATTACTTTCTGATCAGTAATAATTGCTCACCATCATGAAAGTACTCGTTTTGTGCATCTGGGTATTATCAAATTCATCGAGCTTTTTGAAGAGAAGCTCATCATGACGTAGAGTGATTTTCCTCACAACTCGGGCTCCCTTCGAGAAGAAGTGATAGAACACTTGAAGAACGTTTTCGAAAACCCTGGTTCCTGATGCTGATGGTTCTAACATCCTTGTCAACTGTTGGATTATCGACGTTATCTTAAGGGCCGTGCGACTAACAGTGCGACTAATAATACTTTGTTTTTCACTGATTCATTTTTCACAATAGGTCACATACATGTTGACTCAAATCATATTTTTTATTGCGCCATTCACTTTGCACACATACACCAAAAAAGGGGGCGTGGCCTATTCTTTTTGGTGGGGACATGGGCTCATTCTTCGTTTGATCGATTATCATTTCTTAATTGAACATGGACGTTGAAAAACTGAATGATAGAGATCAGAAATGGGTGAGTTTTTTGTTTAGGTGAATTCTCAATTTTGTTTTACACTTGTTATTGCAGGTCGACAAATTCGCTTCTTCTGATAGTTTCTCTTGGTATTCGGATACTGGGAATTCACCGACTCTCACTGAGAAAGAATCAATCTTGAATGAAAAGATCAAAAGAGAGCTCAGAGCAAATTAAAAACAAATTAAATGAGAAAACATATTTCTATATTTTGATTTTTCAGAAAAAGTTCGAAAATTTGGAAACGATCGACATCACTCTGCGTGATAAACAGCCAAAAAAAGTGGCAAAAAGAAAGAAAGTTCCTGTCACGGTACGAGAAAAAGTACGCTCCGCCCCCTTTTTCTGGTTGTGTGTGTTTGTCGCGCTCACCACACAAAATTGTTTTTTTCTGCGTCTCTTCTTTTTGTGCGCTCTCTCGCTTTGTGTGTGTGTGTTTTTTGTGTGCGAATTGAGAAAACTTTTTTTTTTGAAAAGGGGTTGTTTTAGTTCATTTTTCTGAATAATGCGTATCATATTTTAGTAGGAATTGTATTGACCGAGTCAATCGAAATACGCTGATCATTTCTATATAAGTTTTATTTCTAGTGAAAATCTCCATCATGATGAAAATCGCGGTTTAAAAATTTATGTTTTTTTCTCAATATTCTCTCCATTTTTTTTCTGAAAATATGTTCACTAGTTAATTGAAATACGCTGATCATTTTGATTTAAGTCTCATTTTATCCCCATCATATTCAAAATAAATGTCTAAAATTTATGTTTTTTTCTCAATATTTGTCAATATTTCAAAATTATTTTCTCAAAAACGCTCTCCATTTTTTTTCTAAAAATATGTTTATTAGTTAATTGAAATACGCTGATCATTTTGATATAGGTCTCATTTTGAGTGTGTACCTCCATCATATTCAAAATGAATGTCTAAAATTTATGTTTTTTTCTCAATATTTTTCAATATATCAGATTTATTTTCTCAAAAACGCTCTCCATTTTTTTTCTGAAAATATGTTTATTAGTTAATTGAAATACGCTGATCATTTTGATATAGGTCTCATTTTGAGTGTGTACCTCCATCATATTCAAAATGAATGTCTAAAATTTATGTTTTTTTCTCAATATTTGTCAATATTTCAAAATTATTTTCTCAAAAACGCTCTCCATTTTTTTTCTAAAAATATGTTTATTAGTTAATTGAAATACGCTGATCATTTTGATATAGGTCTCATTTTGAGAGACTTAAATCAAAATGATCAGCGTATTTCAATTAACTAATAAACATATTTTCAGAAAAAAAATGGAGAGCGTTTTTGAGAAAATAATTTTGAAATATTGACAAATATTGAGGAAAAAACATAAATTTTAGGCATTCATTTTGAATATGATGGAGGTACACACTCAAAATGAGACTTAAATCAAAATGATCAGCGTATTTCAATTAACTAATAAACATATTTTCAGAAAAAAAATGGAGAGCGTTTTTGAGAAAATAATTTTGAAATATTGACAAATATTGAGAAAAAAACATAAATTTTAGACATTCATTTTGAATATGATGGAGGTACACACTCAAAATGAGACCTATATCAAAATGATCAGCGTATTTCAATTAACTAATAAACATATTTTCAGAAAAAAAATGGAGAGCGTTTTTGAGAAAATAATTTTGAAATATTGACAAATATTGAGAAAAAAACATAAATTTTAGACATTTATTTTGAATATGATGGAGATACACACTCAAAATGAGACTTAAATCAAAATGATCAGCGTATTTCAATTAACTAGTGAACATATTTTCAGAAAAAAAATGGAGAGCGTTTTTGAGAAAAAATTTTTGAAATATTGACAAATATTGAGAAAAAAAACATAAATTTTTAAACCGCGATTTTCATCATGATGGAGATTTTCACTAGAAATAAAACTTATATAGAAATGATCAGCGTATTTCGATTGACTCGGTCAATACAATTCCTACTAAAATATGATACGCATTATTCAGAAAAATGAACTAAAACAAACCCTTTTCAAAAAAAAAAAAGTTTTCTCAATTCGCACACAAAACACACACAAAGCGAGAGAGCGCACAAAAAGAAGAGACGCAGAGCGCACACAACACACAAACGACCAGAAAAAGGGGGCGGAGCGTACTTTTTCTCGTACCGTGCTGTTGTGAAAAGAGTGCTGTGGATGGCTAATCTGATATTTGCCGTCGTGGTCTGTATTCTAATGGCTACCATAACAGGCGCATCTTTAGTGGCTCTCGTCAAGTTTTCGATGCACAAAGGAGCATGGACTTTATAAAATACATATATTATAATAATTGTTATGAATACTTGGCCTAAATTGAAATAAATTTGATGTTTGAAAAAATCGACTTGTTAATTGAAGAACATTCTCAGCAAAATTTCAAGAAGATTTGAAAATTATAGATAAAAGAGGAAGTGGCTTATTTTTGTTGGTGTATTGTAGAGTACTTGCTCTTTCTTCGATAATCTCAATTGAAGATGGGCGCTCAAAAACAAATCGATAATGATAAAAAATTGGTAGGTTATCTGTTTGAACTAATTCCTAATTTTCTCTTCTGTGATTTTTCAGATCGAAAGATTCGCGACCGTGAATACTTTCAAAATGAGCCCGATTGTCGATGATTCGCCTGCTCTCAAGGAAAAAGAAACAATCCTAAACTTAAAGTTCAAAAATGAGCTGAAAGTTAGTCAGTGTGAATAGACGTCTTGGGGTGTATCTCTGCGCGTTTAGTGTAAGACTAGAGGGAATAAGACATATGTATTTATGCGTGGCAACAAGGTGTGATAATATGGAAATGACAATATGGAAACCAGAATGGTGGTACAGAAAAACTAGAAGAACCACTTATCAGCTCTTGCGAGCTACTTACATACGAGTACTTATCATCTTCAGTGAGGTGTCGTGATCGGCCGTTACAAAAATTTAAAAATTCATAACTCCTGTCACAAAAATTTCCGGTGAGAAAAAAGTACAGGACTTGATTTAAGAATGAGTTCTATGAGGGAGTAAATTTAAAAAAAAATCTGAATCGGCGACTAGTTGAACCTCCCTTGTCAGTGTAATTTTTCAAATAATACTAGGTTGTCCCACTTCAAATGTGAATTTTTTGCACATTTTTCAAAACAATTTTTATTTAAAGTGAAAAAAAATCAATCAATGATATATGCGCCGTTAGAATCGACAACTGTCTGCCAACGTTGAGGAAGTTGGTCCAGACCTCTAGCGTAGATTTCCGGCGGTTGGGAGGCAAAGAAGTCATCGAGGTACGATTTCAGAGCATGTCTATCATCGAAGCGTTTTCCGTCGAGTGAATTTTGAAGAGATCGGAAAAGGTGGTAATCAGTAGGTGCCAGGTGTGGACTGTATGGTGGGTGCGGCAGAACTTCGATGTTCAGCTGCTGGAGCTTCTGGCGGGTCTTCAAAGCTGTGTGTGGGCGAGCGTTGTCGTGGAGCAAGAGCATTCGTTGATCTCCTGGACGTAGAGTTTGCCATGCGCGGTCCATCTTCTGCAGCTGATTACAGTAAACATCGACGTTGATTGTCTGACGATCAGGAAGCACTTCACGATATATTACTCCTTCACGATCCCACCAAATTGACAACATCAGTTTTTTCTCTTGTAGCTCTCCTTTTGGATCATCTTGCGCGCCTTCTCCGCTGTGGACCCATTGTCTCTTTCTTGTATGGTTTACATATAGACACCATTTCTCATCTCCAGTCACAATACGGTGAATCCAGTCAGTCGTTCGTTTTCGAGTCAACATTGAAAGAGAAAGGTCGCTTCGCAGACATTTCTGTGAATCAGTCAATTCGTGTGGAACGGTTTGACCAAACTTTGGTGTCATTCCCAATTGTCGCAGATGGCGATGGACTGTGGTATGGGGGACCCCAGTTAGTGACGCGATGTCCCGTACACTTGATCTCGGCTTATCTTCCAGAGCCTCCTCAATCTGAGCATCAACATCAGGGCTTTCGCGCGTTGGGTGTGGCTGATTCTCGGGATTGTAGTTTCCTTGTTTGAAGCGATTGAACCAAAATGCTACTTTCCTGTACTGGACCGAGTCTTGACCTGTCGCTGCACAAATATTTTGGTGAGCCTCCGTCGCTTTGCGGCCGGAGAGAAATTCATAAAGAAAACAGGCTCTGAGAGCATATTGGTCGTCAAGCAGAAATTCTGCCATTTAGGAGGTTACCTGAAATCTATCTATGTGAAGTTGCTTATTACTATATACCAATTATTGTAAAATAAAGACAGCGAAAGAAAACGACGCGCGACGGAAAAAAAATTAAAACGAAAAAAATTCACATTTGAAGTGGGACAACCTAATATTTCGATAACGCAAGTTTCTGCAACCTTTTCTCTGTCTTTATCCGTTTTTGTTTTTCACGAATCCGTGAAACAGACATTTTTTCTAGATTTGAAGGGGCTTTTTTCTATCGATCGAGACCCTTTCGTAACTTATCTTAGTTATAACACTCGCCAAAAGAACTGATGGTTATCCGGAAACTGTTGACTTGTGATTTTTCGATTGTTTCTCATTAGTTCAAGAAGCAGAAAGTTGTTCACATAAAGACATTTTTCAAGGTATTTGAAACTCATAATCATCATATTTTTATTGATTACAATTGCATTGTTTAACATTATTTACATACAAATTGTTTGAATCAATGAATTCGAAATATTTCGCAAACTAATTACTTTCTTCTGCAACATTGTCCATTTCCACATGGTGAATAGTTGGTTTGACACGAACATTGATTGGTGGATGTTGTTGGATTACATGACATAGTATCTGCTTGTTGATATTGTTGAGCAGATTGGCATGAGTTGGAACAAGTCGATTGACAGGCCGATTGACATTGTTGAGCTGGTTGTTGTTGTTGGACACATTGTTGTTGGCATGAAGATTCGCATTGTGGAGCACATTGAGCTGATTCAGCCATTGATGTTTGGAGAACAATTTGGATGACTTGTGGGGCGGATGTGGTGGTAGTTGGTGTATATTGTGGTTGTTGTTGTTGACATTGGTTCGAGCATTGATTGTTACAATCTTGGTTACATTGTTGTGTTGGTTGTTGTTGAGCAACACATGATGATTGACATTGTTGTTGACATTGTGGTTGACATTGAGATGCTTGAACTTCCAATTGAATCTGGATAATTTTTGGGGCTTGTGTGGTTGTTGGTGTATCGCATTGAACATTGCATTGTTGTTGGCATTGTTGAACTGGTTGTTGTTGAGCTACACATGTGTTTTGACATTTTTGTTGACATTGATAAACTGGGGCTGAAGTGGTAGTTGCTGGCGAATAACATTGTGATTGACATTGTTGTTGGCATTGTGGTTGACATTGCGAAACCGATGGAGATGATTGACATTGTTGAGAGCAACTTTGTTGACAAGCTGGAGCACATTGACTAGATTGAACTTGAACAGTTTGAACTTGTTGTTGTTGTTGAGCACATGAGCATGATGAAGATTGTTGAACAACTGGAGCAGATTGACATGAACAAGTATTAGTCTGTTGAACTTGTTGACATGAACATTGAGATTGTTGAGGAGCCGCACATCCACATTGTCTCTTCTCTCGGAGAACACTTCCCTAAAATATTAATATTAAGATTAAATTCTAATTTCATTCAAACTTACTGAAACTACAAAAGCACAAGCAAAGAAGAAAGCGATAGTAGAGAAACGCATTTTGCTCCGAAGATGATAAATGATAACTTTTGTCCACTATTTATACTACTCAAATATCAACTCGAAACCGGTATTTTATCAAATAGTAGTTTTTATGCGAACATTATATGTTATTTGCTCATTGCAGGTGCGAAAAAAAACACAAAAAAAAATTCCGCAGTTTAATGTTGCAAGAATCTAGTTTAAATATGTCTATTGCATTGTTTTACAGAAAAACTTCGACAAAGTCAAAATATCACCATCACTATGGAAGATGAGGAGCCAAAAAACAAAAACATTCCTTTTGCAAAGAAGATTCTGTGGATGGAAATTGTGATGTTTGTCGTCTTTAATTTGATTATTGTTTTTGTCGGAACTGTAACGAGTATCGAGGATTTGATGGATGCTCGTGAAGTATATTTCAATCGTTTTTAAATTTGAATCGGAATAAAAATGATTTTCTCAAAAATCTACTTGGTAGTTTAGAAAAGGACTGAGAGTATCAGAGCTGAGATTACAAGACCATGACTTGGTTCTTCTGACAAACTAGAAAGAAAAATATTCGACTTACTTATTGACCACACTCCACTTTTCTTGTACACACGATTAGTCTGATCAGAGATTTATGCTCAACCCACTTTTTTGTTATTGATTACAATGAAAAAAATTTGAATCAACAAATTTTATTTAATTTTTCATACGGATACTGTATACATCACAGACACAACCAAAAAACAAAAAAACAGCGATAACGACAAATAATATTCCCATGCACTCCAGCACCTTTTCTTTTTCGGAAAGATATGGGTCTCTGAGTTCGTGTTCATCTACTTCCATGTGTAACCGAACAGTTGCCTTGCGGTCGCTTTTCCTCATCGATTCCTGCTCGGGGAAAAAACGGCAAGCGTGTCGCAAGGCTTTTCCCTTGTCGCAAGCTTGCGGCAGTTTGTCGCAAACTTGCGACACATTTTTTCTGGCGCAAGGGTGTCGCAAGCCGTGCAGTAGTTTTGCTGCTAGATGTCGCAAGAACACCGCAAGCCTTGCGACAGCCGAATGTCGCAAGTTTGCGACAAACTGTCGCAAGCTTGCCGATTTTTCCCCGAGTGGAAAGAGAAAAATGTTTCATCTCTGTCCGAATACATTCGAGATTCTTGTTCAAACTTACTGAAACTAATTCTTTGATTTCATTTTGGAGATCATTGTATTGTGCTGCCGACAATTCTTTCTCGCTTCTCGCAATATTTCTCTTGATAACTTAACACTGAAAAAACTAAATTCCAATGAATTTTAAATACAGATAACTCACCAATTTTCGTTTCAAAGATATTGTTTTAAGAAGAAACGCTATCTAAAGTAGCGATGAGACGAAAAATGATAACTCTATAAAATACCAACAGAAATAGGCCACGCCTCTTTTTGGTGTGTTCTGGTTGTTATGATAATTTCATGAACAATCAGCAAGTGATTACAAAGGGTTGGGTCAACATGAACAGTATTCTTATTGATTCGAATTGTCATGGCTTGTGCAACAAAATCTCATACATCATTTTTCAAAAAGTCCCCACTAATTCAGTTTGACCCCAATCATATTTTTTATTGCGTCATTCATTTTGCAAACATGTACCGAAGAATTGTTATTTTATAGGATATCTGCCTAATCTTCAATCTGATCGTTCGTTTATCAATTCTCGGTTGAAAATGGACGTTGGAAAACAAGCGGATACTGGCAAAAAATGGGTGAGTTTTTGGTTGTTGGTCGAAGGTGGAGTACGAGGAGTTGCCAAGAAAGATCACACTTTTTGGTATATTTTTTACCACAAGCTTTGGAGAAAATTTTTATTTTAAAAAAATAATTTAGAAACATTCCAGCTATACGTTGAAAGTTTCCAAATATCCAACTTTGCACTTTTTTGTCGTGAATTAAACTTTTCGGTAAGAAATCTCTCGAGGGTTAATCCTTTCCTTTAAGAGCGATATGCCAACTCCCCGTACTCCTTCTTTGAGTTCTTATGTTTTTTTTTAGTTCGAAAATATTGCGTCCGGATATATTTTCCCACTTCATCCGATTGATGTGAGTTCGCCTGCTTTCACTGAAAACGAAAAAATTCAAAACGACAAGCTAAAACTTGAACTCAAAGTAAGTTGAATTTGGGAAACCTATTTCTCATTTTTGTTTTTCAGAACAAATTCAATAAAGTCAAAAAGATCATCTCTGGAAGATGAGCAGCCAAGAAAAGTGGTAGCGAAAAGAGAGAAGGGATTTCTCATAATGATACAGTTTATGGGGATATTTTTTACTGTCGTCTTTGTTTTTGGAGTTTCATGTTGGATGAATGGTATCAAGCGATTGATGAACAAAGGAAGCCATGTTGAGGGTTTTTTTTCTAATTTAAACTAAGTTGAAATAAAGTTGATATTTGAAAAATTCAAGTTGATGATACTTGTCAGCTAACTTGTCTTTTCTGAAATCAATTCTTGGAAAATGATTATGATTACGGTTCTTCAAAATGAGACATCGAAATGACAATCACGAATACCTTGAGATAGAAAAACAATAGGGATGAATAAAAAAACGGAGGACATGCGTCAGATGTCAAGTGATGTTTTGCTTGATCTCCGATGTTTTTTAGAAAGTACTGTTCTTCAAGTCTGCTATATTGATAACGATTTCGTTTTTATGTTACTGGACCAGTATTTTTCCCTTTTTTGTGTTCGGCATGGTGTTTGTTTGTGGTGTGAATGGTGCAATGATAAGTTATCATTGATAACAAAGAATAGATAAAAATAGAATGCAAAAGGTCAGCTCGGGCAGTAATCGGTCAATGATTCTTCCTCTTATGTTTTTCCTCTAATGTACTTCGTTCCGGTTATGATTCTTCCCAGTTATGATTCTTCCTCGAAAATTCTCTTAATGTTTTTCGTCTGTATATCAATTTTCATCAGATATTTTTAAATTTCAGATGAGGCTTTGAGTTTCGAGGTACATATTCTGTGACAAATTTAATGGAGAAAATGGGTTTTCTGACTTTTCTGAAATGTGATATGTTTTCCAATTTTAATTAGTTTCATGATAAACTCTATAAAGTAATTGAAATATCCTACATCAGAGCCATGGAAGGTTATTTATCGAAAGTCAAACAAATAGCCTTGCAGTTCATGAAAACTAAGCCTACGAAATTCCTAAATAATGTTTTTCAACAAAAAATTAATTTAAAAAGTTTCTAGAAATACGACATGGCCCTTTTCAGCACACTATAAAAATCTGAGAATTTATCAAAAGTTTTCAATTTTAATCTCGGTTTTTTTAAAGCCGAGATTAGTGAGAAAAGTGAGAAAATACAAATCTGACCCTTTTTTCTAAATTTTCCCTTTTCAGACGAAATTTTTTACCCGCTGGCCTTGTCACGAATTTACCTTAAACCCTCAACTTAAATCCTGAAAAAAACCGATAAAAATTGATCCCAAACGAAAAACATTGAGATAATTTTAGAGGAAGAATCATAACTGGGAAGAATCATAACCGGAACGAAGTACATTAGAGGAAAAAACACTAGAGGAAGAATCATTGACCCAGTAATCTCATGAGAGCGGTGTAATGTAGAACAACGGTTGAGTGTACGAAATTATTGGAGGGAAGGGTTATAGTTTTTGACTTAACAATTTACTGTTTCAAAACTGCTTTATGCTCTAGTTACATCTGAATCGGAGATAGAACTGTCTTCGAACACCAGAAAATGTTAAAAATAGTTTTTTGGAATTTAGTCAAAAAAAAATAACACAAAAGAAACGTTTTACATAAGGAGGAGAGGTTCGTGAGCTCTTACATTAAACTTTTTCTCAAAGTTTGAACACTTATGTAGAGTTTGACCTCCTGATCATCATGATGTATTTTTTATCGGATGGAAATTTTTGTGAAAAAGTTATACTGTTTCTTCTGATTATCTATTCGTATCGCAAAATTTTTTTTGAACTATCAGGCGAAATAGTGAATAAAGATTAGAGAATCAGACACTTTTAGGTGAAAATAAAAGGAATTACAATTCTAAATGAAAACTAAACAACTTTGATACTTCATAACTTTTTTCACAAAAAAAAATTCGGGCGGAGAAAAATTACATCATGATGATATGGAGGTCGAATTCTAAAAGTATATAAATTAAAAATAAAACGTTGAACGTAAGAGCTCACGAACCTCCTTTGTAAGACGCACGTATTGATTCTTGATTGAACAATTTTTTGTAATAAAAGTTTTGAAATAGTTTTTGTCATTTTTATTGGAACATGTACGTTTCATGGTTATCATTTTTTGTTCTCACCAGAAATCCAATGAATAACAAAAGTTGATATTCTTAAAGGGGGGGGGGTAACACCAAAAAATAAGTTGTGTTCAAATTAAAGAGAACCACCGACATAGTAATGGGGTGATGCAGATGCTAAAAAATGTGCGTTTTTATATAAAAATACAATGCAGGAAAATCACGTTTAATTCTTTTTTACATAGGAAATGTCATTTTTTTGAATTAAACGCACGTTTTTTTGAGGTTCCTGCATTGTATTTTATTTTAAAAAACGCACGTTTTTTAGCATCTGCATCACCCCATAAAACCACCAAGGGAATTTTTACCGAAAAGCCTAATATTCGAGAAAATTGGATTTCAAATTTTTTTTGAACGTATAGCTATACGTGGATAAAAAACATGCGGAATGGCGAATTTCTCGAATACTAGGCTTTCCGGTAAAAATTCTCTTTGGGGGTTATATATTGATGGTTCTCTTTTTCTTGAACACGACAAAATTAGTCGAAGCTGCACCAAAAATAACTTCAAGGGGAGAAGTGCACCAAAAAATAATTGTGCTCAAAAGAAAGAGCACCATCGATATAGTATAACCCCCAAAGGAATTTTCACCGGAAAGCCTAGTATTCGAGAAATTCGCCATTCCGCATGTTTTTAATCCACGTATAACTTATACGTTCAAAAAAAATTTGAAATCCAATTTTCTTGAATACTAGGCTTTTCGGTAAAAATTCCCTTGATAGTTTTACTGTGTCAATGGTACTCTTTAATTTGAACACAACTTTTTTTTTTTGGTGTTACCCCCCCCCCTTTAATGTTTATGACATACGTTCTATTCAAAGTCAATGATTTTTATCTATAAATATTTTTATCGATGTCTTATATATCAAAGGGGTGTTCTTTTTTTTTCCATGTGATAATATCTAAAATTTCATCGGTACCACGTGCCCCGTTGGACAAAGCACGCGACGCAAGACGCAACGCATGATTTTCTCATTGAAAAGTTAGTGTTGCGTGTTTGCGGCGCGTGCTTTTTCTATGGAGCGCGTGGTACCGATACAATTTTGGACTATATTGCATGTTTCTTCATAAGTTCATACTAGTTTAGTCATCCTATATCCTAATTTTTCTGAGCTTCACATGGAAGCTGACAATTAAAATGTTCAATCCAGGAGGACTTGCCATTGACCTGTGCACATATAACAACAATTAGTACCTACAAAATGTGATGTCCATTTTTTAAATCGTATTAAAATCTTTCACTCAATCACAAGGAATACAACGAGACAAGAAAATACTGTTTCGCAAGGTTAGGAAGACATTTTTGGAAGAGGATGAAAATGGATAAAAATTGAAGAAAAATAATATTACATGAGCAATCGTACATAGTACATACTGGTAAATCTATACTAACTGTATAGAAGAACAACCATACAAACACAAAACATCTCATGTTAGAGACGAACTGAAATTCAGAGACATTGGAAGGAAAAAATGGGGGAGGGAAAAGATGTTTAGACTTGGTTGAGAAGGTGACGTTGGGCGAGAAGTCGAGTACAACCGGCTTTTTGTCGATAAGTTGGCAAAACTCGGAATGGTTGACCGTGTCCGGGAACAATCCAATCAGCCATACACACAATCAAATTAGCATTTTGACGTTTGATCGCCGAATCCCAAATACCTTCCTCATGCATCACATCGCGCTGCAAAATATGCAAATATTTTAGGGAACGGAAGAAAATAAAATACCTTTTCGCTCAACAAGTGTTCGCTTGGGATCAAATCTCCAACAATAGCCATGCTTCCGTATCCAGGAACATGATGAACAAGAACAGACAAATCGTGTTGGGTATGTCCTGGTGTCTTCCATACTTCAATGTTTGTTGAAAGCTTGCGGTATGGTCTCTGAAAATGACAAGTATGAGAATATCACTGTGAATGACATCAAGTGTCCATTTTCTTTTATTTATTATTCAATGTGGACATAAAGTTTCTTATGGGTACGATATGTAAATTTTTAGGTGTGAAAACAATGAGAAATCAAAATGTTAGATAAAAATCCTGTTTCACAAGTTTCATATTCTCAAAGTTTAATTCAAACTTCAATAATTAGACGATATATGCTCGTCGAACTAAAACTTCGGAATTATCACATAAAAATTAGTTTTCCGAGATATTGAACATAGAAAAATCAAAGTGCTCTAGAGTGATGTTGGAGCTATAATTCGAGTTAAATTTTAATCAAGTCTAATAAGTTATTAGAACAAGATCTTATTTTCATGAAAAGGTTATATTAAAAAAAAAATTATGGTTCCATTTTTTGTTGAAAAATATAAATAATACAGGTTTTTGGGGTACTCAACTAGCCTATTTAGCTTGACAGTACTAGTAGGTTCTATTTTGATGGTATATTTTAAGGTAAGTTTTGTAGTTCACAAATGATATTGCAGTTATATGTTTTTCGAAGTATCAAATTACAATAGTATATGATGAGTTCAAAAATACCCATGCAATTAAAAATGCATATCTTCGACAAGTTTTTCCGTGTCGAATTTCGACCGTGAGAAATAAATGTATTTCTTGAAAGATCTTCTCGTAACCAAAATATAACATTTTCTGTTTCACTAGTTGTATATAATTTGATCATCAGAAATTTAGATAATGGTAAATGATAACTTCAAGCAACCTGCACATCAAATTCATTTTTTTTTAAAATATTTTCTGGAATGCTGTGATACTTGTTTCTTCAAGTTCCAGAAAAAAAAGATGTTTGAACATCCAAAATAAAAACAATCTTCGTTTCCCCTTGAGACCCTTACCTCTTTCAAGTCGGTCGGTGAAACATGTCTACCAATATATTCCAAAGAATGATACAAAATCGGTTTTTGCGCGAAGAAGTTCATATTACCCATATGACCCGGTGATGCATGAGTGATAACAACACTGTCCACTTGATCCAAAGTTACTGATTCTTTGGCCAAACCTGAAATCAAAATCAGTTTTATTTTAAGAAGGTGATCATTTTGATTAGGGTACCATAAATCACATCAAAGTGCTATATGGTATTTGTTGTTGCTGGAGTTGTTTTGGCTGGAGTTTCTTGAGTGCTTTTTCACAAAGTTTCTCAAGTTCTCCAGCTCGAATTTGGCGGTATATATTGATTAGTAAAACAAGAAGCCATGCTTGTATCATTGAGAGGATGGCTGATATTCCGACTATGACAAGGCAAGCCATATCGATAACCGCCCGATGGTCGTAGTATTCAGCGTTGAAACCTTCGGCAATGAAATTTCCAATTTTTGGAGAGTTAGAGGAGACGAAAAATGCAAGAATTAAAGTGATTCCCATGCAAATGACGACTGTGGTGACTTTTAGAACTATCTTTGGGACAATCCATGATGATTTTTGACGAAGGAGACCATACCAACAGGCGAGTATACATAAGACATGAACTGAATACAGTACACCTATGGATGACACCGCGGCAGTTGCAATGAAATTATATCCATTGTGTTGTAAAAATTGAACAGCTTTGAGAAATGTTAGTGTCAAAAATAAGAAGTCGAATAGTGAAATGCAGATGCCGACAGTTCTCGTACGAACCGGTGTGCAAATAATAAGCGGATCCATCTCCAGCTCTTTTGGCTCAAGCTTCATAAAATATCCTGAAACACGAAAATACCCCAAGGGACGAAAAGTGTCATGAAAAATTAGTGTGACAGCCACGAAAAAATAAGAAGAAGAAGATGGAGAAAAAGTTCTCGTAACCTATAAAAAAGAGGAAAGGCGTCGAAGAAAAAAAAGAAGGATGAGAGCAAAGTAAAATAAAGGGGTGGAATGGATGGGGGCATGGCATGCGCGGAATTGAATTACTCGAATAAAATGGAAGAAAAAGAGAAAAAAAAAACGAGGAAATGTGTTTTTGCAGTTTGAAGAGTTGTTGCAATATATATGTTTTGAGAAATAAATAAGACTTACTGTGGAGGAGACGTTCGGTGTCACTGGATGAGCCGGTGTCGATAAGAAGAATGTATCCATTGTCGTTGACCAGGGTGATTGCTCCAACTGCTTCAGCTTGACCGTCCTGGAAATAAGAAACTTTGTTTTTATAAGAAAACTATATATTCTGGTTTAGAAACAGGAAAAAGTTGGCAGAAATTGGGAAAACGACATGAGCTGAACGTTTTGGATTGTTATAAAAAGGGAAAAATCAAGGTTATTCTATGAATGAATTGAGCCCAGAAATTTATTTTTAACAATCTGAACCATGCTGAAAATAGAGATACATTTTTAAAAAATGTGTTTCATTTGTATAATTCAAACGAAAATTTTCCTTTTTCAGAACCAAAGTAACAAGATTCCAAGTTTTACCTAAAATTGTTTTTTCTTCTCACTTCAAAATAAAAAATATTCAGAAAAGTATCGAACGACGATATTTTTGTAACTTAATTGTGACTTTATTGTCATTCTAGGGTTAATTCAGGATTTTTATTTATATTATCCTGAATTAACCGTAACAGTGTCGTGAATACATATAAAAAATTATACCAACTTTAAAGTTCCAAAATGACTTCGATTGATTGATCTCAAATTTACTGTCTTAAAACTGTTTTTAATGGTTAATCGAATTTCTTCTGGCGGAAGATCTGGTTCTATCATAGTATCGGAATCGTTGGAATATCTAAATCTAAAGTTCCCAGGATAATATATAATCTCAATGAAGTATTAGAATCTAAAAATTTTGAAAACGAATATTGGTTCAAAACTTTCGGTTTTAATTTCAATTACGTGAGTTCGGCAGGTTGTAAATTCTTTTTTTGCCGCCGAACGAACATTATACGTCTCATTGTCAGAGCAGTATACGAGTTCTAAGAGACTAAGAAGTTGTGTTAGCTGGACCTCTTTATCTACATATTCCCTAATCGTTCTGATATCCGAATATTATTTTAGAACTTTTACTGGACCCCTACACTAAGATAGAACCAGAGTTCTTCACCAAGAAACCAGGTCGATTTGAAATATTTCCTTCCTCATTTTAACTCGAATTCAAAACGCATTCAACAATTCACTGTTCCTATCAGTTTTCAAAACATTTTTTAATAAGCGTTGTTGATAATGCTTTTAATTCCAACTACTATAGAATATTCTCAAAATTAATTTACTTATTTCTCTCAACTTTGTTAATTCATCATCTATGTAGTCTATTGTCCGAATTACTCAATCAACTCACTTTCAATGGTCTAACTGATCCAGCTTGCAATACAGTAACATTAACAGTTCCCTTTGGTGATGCAGTCGATGTCCATAATCTAGCCCATGCATTCACTTTAGTAGTTGTAGTTGGTGCTTGTGTAGTTGTTGTCGTTGTTGGTTCAGTGGTTGTTGTGGTCGGTGCTTCAGTGGTAGTAGTAGTTGTCGTCGTTGTAGTTGTTGTTGGCTCTTCAGTTGTTGTAGTAGTAGTGGCTTCAGTGGTAGTTGTAGCCTCAGTTGTCGTTGTGGTTGGCTCCTCTGTAGTGGTGGTAGTGGTCGTTGTGGTTGAAGTGGAACTTGTCTTCTGAAGTGCTTTCTCAGCAGCAACACGATTATAGACAGTTGGCCAGGAGGTGCGATCTTTGATGTACCATGGAGCTTTTCTAGAAGTGGCAGTGACGATTGGTTGAGATGGAGCAGCGGTTGGGGTGACAGTTGACCAACTGAGTGGAAGACGCGATGATGGTCGAGCTACAAAATCATCATAAGATAACGATTTAGAGTGTTATAGTAACTCATTCAAAATAATTAACAGAAGTAAATCACTTTACTAACAAACTCCTTATCATTATTTCATAATTCAGTTAGAATAGAAGTGAACTCAAGAACAAGAAGATCATCAAACATTCACTTACCAGGTCTTCCATTAGCGACTAATCCACGTCTCGTATCCTTACAACAAATCGATCTTCCCAATTTGTATGATTGATCACACAAATATCCAACCGGACAATCACCCAACGAAGCCGGTCGACAATAAGCAAAATCATTGGCCAAAATCAGCGGATCCGCGGCAAATGGACAAACTGAAATGGAAAACGAGGGTTAGTTTGAGAAAAAAAACACAGTTGACTTTTTTATCGGAGAAGGCGAAGAAGAAGAAGAAGAAGAAATCTGTCAGTCACGACGAGAGGAATAAGGTAACTCGATATTAACAGTTTTTGATTGTTTGTTATTTGTGTGCGCGCATATGAAATCTGACACGTTCAACACGATATGCATACAGGAGAAAAAGAAGAAAAAGAAAATGAAAATGAAAATAATAATGAATAAAAGGAAGAATTGTGATTTTTGTAGTCACTACAAAAAACAAAATTGATATTGATTAGCGAAGAATAGAAGTTGAAAATAAATCAGAGAAGGTAAAACAAAAAACTTCAAAATATTATTGAAAAAGTTCACTGTTTCAATTTTAGATGAAAACTCAGAAAACAACCTTTTAGTAGTTATACTATGAAATCCATTTTTGATAAGTACACATCAAAAATGATTTTTTTATCCAGAATTTTTTTCAGAGACTCACAATCAGAAAGTTCAAACTCTTTATCAATTTTTAGAGCATAATAATTGATTTTCATTAACTCCTGAATATAAAAAAAATCAGGTTAATTTCTATTAGAGGTAAAATTAACACAAATAATAATGCAGTCCCAGGTAAAAAATTGTGAGCCACAAATTTTATTGAATATTAGATATTACTGTATCAAGCTGAAGTTATCCGACCTCATAAGTTTGAAATACCGTTTTTAGGGCATTTTCGCTTCCAAAAATAAAAAAAATGTTCTGGTTTAGACACTAAAAAACAGAAAAACATTCAGAAGTTCTGACAAGGGTGGTTCAAGAGCTCATGACTTCAACTTTTTCTCAAAATTTGTGTAGTTATAGAGTTCTACCTCCTGATCATTATGCTATATTTTTTATTCACCGGGAAATTTTGTGAAAAAAGTTATAAAGGATCAAAGTTATTTCATTGTTTTTTTTTTCTGTGATAGAAATAGAACCATTTTTTATTATACATATCTGTTTCTTTAAGAATAGGCAAACATAATAAACAGTATACCTTTTTACATAAAATATCCAGTGAATAAAAATTATAGAATGATGATAAGGAGGTCGAAATCGTGTGAAAATTTCGAGAAAAAGTTGAATTATAATGTCATTAACGGTTTCTGTTTTCAAAATAACTGGATATCAATTCATAGGTACATGAGCAGAACCTTATACCCATGATAACAGCTATTTGAGATGAATAATACAAGTAATCACTTTTTTTTCTCACGAAATGTATATGTGAAACCGTGAAAAAATAACTGTTTCAAAAGCATTTGAATAAGACAGACCGAGAAATTAACATATTCGATGATGGAAAAAAAATCCGAATTTAAAAATCATATAACCCGAACCTTAAAAAAAAACAACTAACCATCTCTGTTTGCCGATTTTGGTGTCGGTTGTTCGGTAGTTGTCGTAGTAGTAGTTGTAGTTTCAGTCGTTAATAATTTTTGAACTTCAGATTGTCGATCAGTTCCCCAACCGAATAGTCTACAAATCTCTATCTTTCATTTTTGTACTTTAAATTGAAAGAGCTCACCTCAAAATACTTCCAGCCAAGTCACTTTGTCCACTAAGACTTTCTCGATTGTTCAAAATCCATTGTCGTAATTGTTCGGTCGTTGCAGCGTTGCTGCCTAGAATATATACAAATCTATACTAGAGCTCAAAAAAGCTAAGTTCAAACCTGAAAGTGCTGCTGAAATAATTGCGCAAATAAATAGAAGTCTCATTTCGACAACAGCCAACCCAAATTTGTGCGAAATGAACAAGTGATGAATCGGTCACTCCCCAACAACTCTTTTCGGTCAGTTCGCGGAGCCAGCATAAAAAGTGAGGGGCGGAGTCGTCGGACACCGCCCACCGTTCTTCTTCTTCTTCTCCTCTACTGTTTTTCTGTATACATTAGAGAGCTCTTTCGCGCATTTGTTTGTTGAACGAGGAAAGAAAAAGACGAAAAAGAAGAAGAAGAAGATATAAAACTATATTATATTAATATTATTAACACGGAGTGTGAAAGTGTCAAAGATGGTCAAGTGATGGTCAAGATCATCGCGAAAAGTGTGTTTGTGTTTTGAAAAAAAGTTTGCGATGGCTCGAAATTTTCACACGTTCTTTTCGATGAGCAAATGTTGCGGAATTCAACATCTGACCTTTGGTTGAGGAAAAGGATTTGAGATCTAAAAAATATATAATAAGAATACTACTGTTTCAGAACTCATTCATTAGTTCGCAGTTACTTTCAGAAATTTGATAGATTCTTTGGTTTAAGTAGTTTTTCGACAAAGACCGAGTTCTCACAATTTCTGGTCTGAAACAATCTGAAATTAGCCGATTGCTATAGTTTTTGTTTTGTCGTTACGATATTTTCATTTTTCCTACGCGAAAATAAGCTTCCCGGAGTAATGAGACCACGAAATAAAAAATTCCATTGAGTAGTTTTACACATAGAATTCGAATTTGATATTGAAAATCAGCTTACATTTCATTTTCAGAGCAAAAACTTATAGATTATCAACAGAGGTGTTACCGATCTGTGAAAGGCTTATAATGTTAGTTTTCATATGAGAACTGTTGAATTTATAATTACAGGAGAACAATATTACTGTTTCAAAAAACCTATTTCAGTTTCACGGTAGAAAACATGATTAATGTACTTATTTGAGGTAAATACCCATCAGCCGTGTTGAAAAGCTAACAATTATTGATAATTCTATGCATATCAATAGTCTGAATTATTTTCACAAATCTGACGAAAATTCTCATATTTACCAATTTGTTTTGGTTAAAATTAATTTCACATTTTCACGCGACGTTTTCGTTTCAAATCTGTGTCTTATACACATGGTGTCAACGACATTCGATGGTTCTCGTGAAAAACATACATTCTCAAGATGGAAATTAAATTCACTGTTCCATGTTTTTTTATGAATAAAACAATATAAGATACATTTTCAGTGACCAACCGTCACTGCAAAAATTTTACTGGATAGAGACATGCATATTCCTTCTAGTTGGGCATATTTAATTGATTTATTTTTTAAATGTAAACCTGATATTATGATGATCAAAGAAAATGTCGAAGTCAAGTTTGTTCAATACTTCAAAGAAGATACACATGTTCACAGCTTTTGGTGTATGATTGCGCAACAATAAGGTCACCCAAATTGCGCAATATTGTACTATTTGTCTGCTGAACCTTTTTATACTTATTCCACCGACATGGCAGGAGCTCCGTGTAACTATTTGCATAAGATCTACAAAAATGTGTTTAAAAATTGTCTCTTACGGATATTCCTCACAAGGGAGGTTCGTGAGCTTCTGAATTCAGTTTTTTTTTTTGAAATTTGGTGCTATATTTTTTATCAGCTGGAAACTGTTGTGTAAAAACTTATATTCGGCGCATATAATACAGTCAATCAGAAATTCGAACTCTGTAATAATTTTAAAACACAGTTCAAGCAAAATCCTGTCTTGTAGGAGTAAAACCTTTGATATTCAAGAAAGAAAACAATCTTCAAAATTTTGAAAGTAATATTTTTATTATACTTTAAAAAACTTGAGGTTTTTCTGATAATGAATTATAATCATAAAAATTTTAATATGGAATATCAGTTTTTACTGTTTCAAATATGCTATTTTTCTGAAAACTCTCATTGTCATGAATTTTCTAACATAAAGCCACCGAAAAAAACGAATCCGAACATTTTGTTCCAATTAAATTCTTTCTTTTTTGTTGTTCCCGCCTTGGTTTTTTTCTCGCTCGCGCATTTTGACCCGCATTTCACGATGATGCGACGACGAAATGTTTACTTGTGGATAGACCGTCGAAGCCCATTGTGCTGTGTGTGTGTGCGCGGTAGCCAGCAGCAGCAGCAACACCCAACGAGAAAAAAAAAACAACTAAATACTTCTATTCGCGCGTGTGTACAAGTGACCGACCGGCCGACTGCGGCTGCGGCTCATCTTCATCGCATAAGGATGCTATTGAAACCGTGAGATGACACAATTCACACAAAAAACATAAGCGAACGGTTTGAGGGACTATGAATAGATATATGGAACACTTCATAACGAATGACATTATATGTGTATTGTGAGAAGAGTTTTTGACAAAGTCGTATAAAAATACATTTGAATGATGATGTTTGTTTGTTTTTTGTGTGTACTATTTCTGGTTCAAGGGGTTCAGATTGGACATAGAAATTGAATTGAAATTGTTGTTGTTCAACTTGGAACCAGAATAGGTGAGAGCAAGGTTCAAGAGTTGAAATCTCAAACGTTTGAAGGGATGTTTTGAGAAAAAACCTGGAAAATTTCGGACTCAAAATCGAACAAGGAAAATTGTATGATTGAACAACTTATTCATTTGTGGTATTATACAAAACTTGTGATACAGTGATTATTTGTGAGTCCAGTTTTTGAAAACTGATGTGAGAAGATCAATCAGAACTGAAGATTGGAAATTTTGTACAGATTAAATTATTCGAACACTAGGCTTTTTGGTTAAATAACCCAGTGGTGGTTTCACGATGGAAATTGTACTTCTTTACTTAAATTGGTGTTTAGGTTATTGGAATTCCAACTCAAAGTTTAAAAATACACCATTCCCACCATTCTTGTTCATCATTTTGTTCTATTAAAAAAAACCAGCTCCAATAAAATGGGACCTGAACTGTAGTAGGTGCAGTTATTGAACATGTATCCTGATCATGTATTCTGGCATCCTGATCGGGATTTTCGAAAGATCTCAAATTGAACTCAAAGAACTGACGATTTTTTTTTGAAACAAGAAAAGCCCTTATTGAAAATGAAATATGGCCTATTAATGAGTTTTTGAATTGTTTAAATCTAGTAGAAAAAATGTGTACCTTGTGTACATTAGAGTATAAGTTCTAGAATATTGTTTTGAGAAGTCGATTCATAAGACTCGATTAGAAAAAAAACAATCCTATGAAATTGGTGAAAATTTTTTTAAAAACTGTTAAAATGATCCTGCTTAGTTTAGATGGACCAATGCAGAAGTAAAATAACATTAACATTCAAAGGTTCCAAATCTAAGATTATCATGCAGTGCACAGCTTCAATGGTTTAACTTGTCTCTTCAGATTTTTTATTTCTGATAATTGGCAAAGCGACTGCTATTTTTAATTCTGATCATCTGGTTTCATAATTACCCCCACCAGAAAATCCTGTTTCAGAGTTGTTTAATTACCTTGAGCATTAAATTATGCCTTATTCGTATCTATTCTTACTCGTATGTATCAGAGGTTCAAAAAAATTACGAGGTGTTTTTTTTTCTTAATTTTTAGCCAAATTTATGATCATTTGCCTATTATTTTTTTCGCAGACATCCACATTCTGCAAACACATGTGTTTTGAAACCCGAACAATGGCAAACGTGGTTGTTTCTATTTTGGTAAGTGCAATAACATGATCCGAGCAAATAAGAAAAAAGAGCAAAACACAAGTTTCAATTTGCAATTTGAACTCGAAACATATCCGTTTTGTCTCTCAATAGGGTAACTTTTTCTCTTCAGAACCCACGCGAAGAACATCGACTGTGTTTATTTATTTATTATTTATTTATTGACACATCATACATGCACACACGCATACAGGTAATCTTCATTCGTTTTTCGACCGAATCACGATCAAATTCAATATGAAAAGAGAAAGAGAGGGAGTTTTTCCGAGAATAGAAAACAAGCGATTTTCGACGAAAGCAACAACAATAAAAAATATGTACCCAACAGGGATGGATGCAATGTTTAGCAAAAAAAGAGTGTTCGTTCGTGCTGAGAAGATCGGATTACCATAAAAGTTCACTCCATTACAGGGAAACTTATCTGGCAAAACACTGTTAACAATTCTCTATGAATGTCACTACATCTTACCGATTGTTATTCCCTCACGGGGGAAAATAACGGCCGTGTCGCGACGGTTCGCAGTGAGGGAACATTTTTTTTGAATACCGGTAAAATTTTAGCAGAAAAGAGGAATATTTCGTTTTTGAAGAATAAAAACACAATTGTCTTGATTAGAAAAAAATGAAACCTGATAAGCATCTTTCATCACGTATGACCCTGAATCAAAACTGAATTCTATAGCTACAAAACTAGAATTATGATTTTTCTAGTGTGACCCTATTGTTTTTTTCAAGTATCCGATGTTTACATCTATCAATTTTCAAACAACTAGGATTAATATAAAAATAATGCCGCATTGTTTTTGTTTTAGGATCACATTACACCACCTAATATCGGTCTACCATGAACACAAGAACAAAGTTCAATAAAAATGTTTATTTTACATTAATATTAATTTATTAATTCTTTTCTTCAATTACATGAAAACAAAACAGTCACATAAAAATATTACAAATTTACAAAATTTTTCAAACCTGAATTTAACAAGTTTTTCCAAATGATTACACGTGGAAGTTTTTAGTACAAAAAATCAGCCAAAACGAATTTGACTTCGTGCTAATGGTTTTCGAAAATTAAGAAAAGCATTGTTCAAATCTCTCTGTAGTAAAACCATTTTCACAATAAAAAACCCATATATAATTATTGTGAAAACTGCCAAAACTTTTCGGAGCTCGTAAACGACCAGAACCAACATACTGTGATCTGTAAACATGGGGATTTCTCATAAAAATATCTACGCTTTAAGCTAACCTTTTTTGATTTACCATTTCTCTGGTACTTCATCCAAATTTATAATATAATTATGAGTATTTGGTATATAATGCTTTGCTTTTGAAATAAATAACAGAATCAGTTGAGATAATAAAAACAAGCTTGCCGTTGTCATAATGAACATGTAAAGTTTGATAGAATAGGGGATATATGCCAAATTTGGAGGCAGTTTTTTGATGAGTTCATTGTGAAAGAATATTTGAATGAACACCGTTGATAGTAAAAGATAGAACGATAATATGACCGAAGATATAATGAAAGAGAATGCATGGAATGAAATAAAAATGTGAAAAGCAAATAAACATTAAGTACGTTTGGAATTTGTTCACTCTTCGAAATTGATATCTCGCTTTTTTCTCTAAGATAAACTTACTAAAGCTGGTATGATGAACAACATTAAAGGTTCAAATGACTTTGTTTTCATGGGGAACGAGTACATTGTCAAGTCTTGTGTATGATAATCAATATGTTCATAATTTCTCCTTGCAAATCAACACCACATAGTATCGGTAATTTCGATATCTGATGTTGGTGAGCTTCTATCAACTACTGAAAGTTTGAAATTTTACCAAATAAATTCAATAATTTACTAGCACTACTGCAGCTCTGAGTGTTAAAAAAAGCATCATGAACTATGAGATGAACTTCTATGCTCCCTTCTCGAACTTGAAAATCACCAAAACCAAATTCACAATAAACCTTTTTCGCATTAAATGAAATTTTCATTTTCACGGTTGCTCGCGTCATATGAGGACTATCAATGGAGAGGATTGCGATACCACTATCCTCAAAATGGAACATTGTGTCCAACAACGATTTATCTATGTAATTCGTCTTTTTCTTGAAAAAATGCAGAAAAAAATTGGTCTCCGAAATTTATTCGCATTGATTACAATTCTCGTGATATTGTCGAACTCGGTTTTATTCCAATATAGTGAAGGTTCGTATCACATCTTAGCAGATCTTCGTATTTCGAAAAATTGAATTTAATAACTTACCACTTCTAAATACCCTATAAGTCCTACATGTTCGAATCCCATTCGATATACTTTTTTGATGTGTAATTTCGAATATATTGGAATTGTTCTATGAGTGCTGAAATTAATATTCTTTTCAAGAATATTGGAAACTTTTTCAAAACAGTATTCTGGTTATTCTCACTTATTTCTTTTTTTATAGTTGCTAAAAATATGATTTCTCATTTCAGAATATGGATAGGATTCATCCAATGGAGTCCCCGGTACAGGCCATTTTTCCTTATCACCTAGTATCTCTTGGGATAGGCAAGACGATACACAAAGTGATAATACTAGTATACCAAACATTTTGGACTGAAATGAGTGTTTACTTTCAGAAATCATGCCCATAGAGTATCATATCATCACAATTCTAGTAAATATAAACAATTATCATATTTCAGATTGGAAAGTTCAACTGTCATCCGATTCGATTTCATATTCACCTTTTTTGGGTACAAAACTTTGTTTGGTTTCAAGTTCAACCAAAGAACACATCTGTAAATTATATATTCATTTACATTATCTATTAACTTGTTTCATACCAGGTCATTAAAGATTATACTTAGAACAATTTATTCAAGAGAAAATTATGACAATTAGTGGTGAAAAGTTGAAGAATACGTTCAAAAGTAACATGGTTTTTTTCGAGTTCAGAACATAGTTACATACATGAAAATATTCAGCAATGGTGGTGTCAACGTGAAATACAGTGTAAAACGCGTAAAATTTAATAGAACATATTGAGAATTATTAGAAGTTTTGTTCTCTTTATTTTAACATTATTCTTCAAGCACTAAACTAGATGTTTTCTGTTAGGTTCTTTTCTGATAGCAGAAGTCAATTTCTGGTCATAACACATAAAGAAGATAATATAAATCCAAAAAATCACACGTGGAAGTTATATACCAGGAAAAAAATCAGCCGATACGAGGTGTGTATCATGCCATTGGTTTTTGAAAATTAAGAAAAGCATTGTTCTGTAGTAAAAATATTTTCACGATAAAAAACCCGTATATGATTAAAGTGAAAACTGCCAAAACGTTTCGAAGCTCACAAACAACCAGAACCAACATACTGTGATCTGTGAATTAGATGATTTTTCAAAACATTTCTACCTTTTCAACATTACCTCTTTTAATTTTCCATTTCTCTGGAATTTCATCCAGATTTATGATATAGTTATGAGTATTCGGTATATAATATTTTGCCTTCGAGATAAATAATAGAATCAACTGAGATAATGAGAATAAACTTGCTGTTGACATGATAAAAATGTACAAGTTCACAGAATCTGGCATATAATTCAAGTTCGGAGGCAGTTTTTTGATAATTTCATTGTGAAAAAATATTTGAATGAACACTGTTGCCAGTAGAAGATAAAACGACAATATGATTGATGATAGATAGAACGAGGATATATGAAAGATGATTGAAATCTGAAAAAAAATCATAGAACTTTTTGAAGAACCCAGGCTTTTAAAATAAGCTTCTTTGAAATTATTATCGTTTCTTGTTTGTTTTATAAAGGTCTGTAACTTCTCAAATAAACTTACTAGAGCGGGTATCAGGAACATCATCAAAGGCCCGAATAGTATTGTTTTTATAGATAATGAGTATGCTATTGCGTTTGTTATATCAAGATAGACAAATGTATCATCTGTAGCACCCTCTTCACAATAGTTGCTAGTAGCCTTAATATCTGATGATGTTGAACTTCCATCAATTACTGAAAAACCCGATTTTTTGATACAATAGCCTATAAGAAGTAAATGTTACTATTTACCAGGATTGCAGTTTTTATCGACGAATGAATCATTTTTCGTGAGAAGATGAAACTGGATATTACTCTCTCGAACTTGAAAATCGCCAAAACCAAAGTCACAATGAACGTTTTTTGCATCCAGTGGTATTTTAATTTTCACGGTTGCTATCTCCATACGTTCATAGTTTCCATCGAGGGACAAAATTGCGACACCACTATCAGAAAAAGGATACCACGTCTTCAAAATGTTTTCGTAGTCGATCTCTTTTTTCTTGAAATACTGCAGGAAAAAAGTTGGTCTCCTGACTTTGTTTGCATTAATTATAATTCTCGAAACGTTATCAAACTTGGTCTTATTCCAGAATAATGAAGGCTCCAACCACATCTTAACAGTTCATCGTCATTGAAAAATTCTAAATTATTAACTCACCACTTCTAAATACCCTATAAAACGTACATGTTCGAATCCCATTCGAAATACTTTATTGATGTGTAATTTCGAAGATATTTTAATTGTACGATAAGGGCTGGAATTAATATTCTTTTCAAAAATATAAGGTCAATGATTCATCCTCTTATGTTTTTGCTCTAATGTGCTTCGTTCCGGTCAATGATTCTTCCTCTAGTGTTTTTCCTCTAATGTACTTCGTTCCGATTATGATTTTTCCCAGTTATGATTCTTCCTCTAGATTTCACTTAATGTTTTTCGTTTGGATATCATTTTTCATAAGATTTTTTTTTTGAATTTCAGATGAGGCTTCGAGTTTTAAGGTACATATTCTGTGACAATTTTAATTGAAAAAATAGGTTTTCTGACTTTTCTGAAATGTGCCATGTTTTGTAATTTTACATAGTTTCATGATAAACTCCATGAAGTAATTGAAATGGTGAAATAGAGTTGAAAGTTATTTTAAATGTTTCTGGAAATACGATTTGCCCCTTTTAAGTACACTAAAAAAGTCTGAGAATTCATCAAAAGTTTTTAATTTTCATCTCGGCTTTTTTTAGCGACGTGAAAAAAATATAAATTTGACCCTTTTTTCTAACTTGTCCCTTTTCAGACAAAAATTTTTACAGGCTGGCCTTGTCACGAATTTACCTTAAAACCTCAACTGAAATCCGGAAAAAAACCGAAAAAAATTGATATCCAAACGAAAAACATTGAGAGAATTTTAGAGGAAGAATCATAACCAGAACAAAGTGCATTAGAGGAAAAACATAAGAGAAAGAAACATTGACCGAATAAAACATTTTAAACAAAGTTATTCTGGTTATCCTCACTTATTTCTCTTCTCATAGTTCTTAAAAATATAACTTCTTATTTCAGAATATGGATAGGATTCATCCAATGGAGTCCCCGCAGCAGGCCATTTTTCTTTATCACCCAGTAACTTCTGGGATAAGCAAGACGATACACAAAGTGATAATACTAGAATACCAAACATGTCGAACTGAAATGAATGTTTACTTTCAGAAATTATGCCTATAAAGTATCATATAATCACATTTATCGTAAACATAAACAATTATCATATTTCAGATTGGAAAGTTCAACTAATCATGGGATCCGATTTCATATCCACCCTTTTTTGGGTTCAATTTGCACCCAGCACACCAAGCCACTAGACACGTGTAAATAAACAACTTTTCTTCTTTCCTTCACACTTTTGTTTTTACAGTAAACATCATTTTTATTGACACATACACAAACACATTTCGACCTATGATCTACATCAAAAATGTTCTTCGTATTTGACCTGAGGGAGGATCAATTACATTTCCTTGTTTCGTTGCAGAGAACAGTAAAAGCAGAAGCAAGTTGTCGTGTGGCGAAAGCGCAGCTTAGAAACGAGGCGAAAGAAGATGTCTACACAAACATTGAGTTTTGCAACACAAAAATCCATTGTGTTCTGCCGATGGTCAACGTGTGTTTGTGTTGTTGCTGCTGCTGTGAATAATACGAATGGACAATGAACATCGTACTTTAGCGGGACGCCGCCGAAAACGCAATCCGATCATATTAAATTGGAACTAAACAAAAAAATCAACAATAGGGTCAAAGTTGCAAAGGTCTGGCACAAAAAAAATGTGTGTTTTGAGCGAGGGAATAGATTTGCAAATGTGAATAATTTGTTTTTTATATGCGCAAGAAATTTGGTGTGTGCGCTGACTATGCAACTTTCCACGAAATTATAAAAATAATTGAAACAGACAATTTTTTCAAATCAACAAAGCTAGAAAAAAGTTTAAACTCTTCACAGAGAAATGTGGTCTGACCGATTTTTTTTCTAAAAATGTGTTTTTCAACGAATTCTTGAAAAAAAGTTTGAGATCAATGTCAGAAAGAAAAATGAATGTTATATAATAGTATTGGCTATTTCAATGTCAGTTTCACAAAAAATATTGAACAATTGATCAATTATCTTCGAGTGACTTGAAGTAAAGTGGTTAAAAGCGAAGTCTGTTAATTTTCAAGCTAGGTGTTCGAATCCCTTACATAAAGTAAAAATCTATTAGAAATTGTCAGCGCTTCCTTCTAGGCAAGATTTAGATGATATAGAGCAGATACGAAAAACATACAAATATCAATCGTGCAGTTATAATGGATGGATTGTATTACTGACAAAAATTCGATGAAAAGCCGATTCGGTGTCTTTAAAAATTAGGTGTTGATAAGGTTCGAAAGACGGACTGTACACATTACAGTCTAAAACATAACTCATTAAGGTTAGACTCTATACAGATGCATAAGAAGAGCTGATGCAAGGCCTGACTAAAATAAATCAAGACACAAAAAAACAGTAGTCTGAGATTGTGCCTATGAAGAGCTGATATGGTCTGGTACAGAAACTATACAGTATCAAGTCAGATTGATACTGATGTGAGCGTTTGATACAGTGTATAACAGAACAAATACATAGATATAATGTGGGGCCGATGTACCTAGTATCATTGAAGGTCAGCTTACAGAACAGGGTTGGTACGAAGTCCAGAAAACATTATACGATTAGTATACATGACCAATTCAAGGCGAAACGAATAAATATAGGGCCAAAACAAAGGCCGACAACAAGTCGAAACATCGCCATTAAGTCGCCAGAATGAGGCCCATTTAGCATACATAGTTATCAACACCAAAATCATAAAAATTCAAATAAAAACCAATTTTTTTATGTTGCTTCATTGATACTTAACTTCATGTTTCATTTTCAACTGATATAAAAAAGTAAAATTATGTTACTGGTTTTTCAATCTTTTTGAATTAATAACAAAAATCGTTTCAATTTCATTTTTTATTTCTCAAAAATGAATTTTCCTTGAGAAAAGACTCCCATAATTTATTTTTTCCAAACCACAAAACATCAAAAAACTCTCTAGCATGCCTATCCAGAACATCATTATTATTATCGCACTTTGTTTTTTTTCTTCGTCTGAAACACCGAAAGAAGAAAACTGGATAAGTTTTTTTTGGAGTTTCTATGCATGTATAAAATGAAGACTTGCTTGGATTCTTTAACAAAATGGGTGTTGTTCAACAAGAAGATCCAAATACAAAGGTAAGTTCCTTTTTCCATTTTCCTTTTTCTTATTTTTCTTATCATTTTAGGCATATCGGCTGATCGGCTATGCTGCCGTTACCTTTTCGGCTGTTGCTGTTCTCAGTTTTTGTGTCACTATGCCTGTTGTTTATACATATGTTCAATCGGTGAAACGACAAATGAATCATGAGATGATTCAATGTAACATGAATGCTCGTCAGATTTTCAATGATGTCAGTTCTTTGAGAGCCAATGGTTTCAACAGAACTTCTCGTCAAGCTGGATATGATAGTGAGGTTAACGAGAAGCCGACTACTGTTGGATATACTGAGACAGTTACCCCGCCGGCTTCGATTCCACATAATGGACCAGGATATGATGGAGGAGTTGATAGAGAGCAACCAAGTGTTGAGCAACCGTTTGTTGCTGTTTCTACTGAGCAAGAGGCGACTACCAAAGCAACTATCACTACAACAGCTGAACCAGAGTTTCATGGAACTTGTGGAAATTGTTGTCTTCCTGGCCCACCAGGACCACCAGGTCCACCAGGACGTCCAGGACCAAATGGAAAGGCTGGAGCCAACGGACTCAACGGAAACCCAGGTAAACCACCACAAGAGCCATGTGAGCCGGTCACCCCACCACCATGTCCACCATGTCCACAAGGAGAGGCTGGACCACCAGGACCAGCTGGATATCCAGGAGTTGATGGACAACCAGGAACACCAGGAGAGCCAGGAGAGAAAGGACCAGATGGACCACCAGGAAATAAGGGAAGAGTTGGACCGGGTGGAAAGATTGGAACTACAGGACCACCAGGAGAGAAGGGAGAGGATGCCGAATCGAATGAGAAACAACCTGGACCAAAGGGACCACCAGGACCACCGGGACCACAAGGAGCTAGAGGAACACCAGGACATCCAGGAGAAGATGGAGAGAATGGAGCAGTTGGAGAGCCAGGAGAGCCGGGAAGTGATGCTGATGATGGAGAGAATGGAGTGCCAGGAACACCAGGACATGATGGAAAACCTGGAAAACCAGGAGAGAGAGGAATCTGTCCAAAATATTGTGCTAAGGATGGTGGAATCTTCTTCGAAGATGGAACAAGACGTTAAATTTTGTTTTTTTCTCGATAAACTTTATTTATTTTCCAATTTTTTTTTTGTTTGTTGTTTCAGAAAAGTTTTATGACTGTTGAGATATGAATAACGGTCGTTGCACGCTGAAATAAATCGGAATGATGAATTTAGTGAAAATCATGAGAAAATCTAAATATCCAGTCCAACCATCAAAATCTTCAAACTTCAGAGAAAAATTGTCGTCGAACCTAAAACTTCATATCAGACTCGTCAGCTTTCAAAAATCAAGTTTTCATGTCCATAAAAAGTTTAATAATGGGACAACGCGAAGAATTGCATTTTACTTTCACATTTTTTTTTTTAAATTTTGATGTCAATTGGAATTTTGACTTTTGAATTAAGAAGTTAATTGGAGAGCAGTTTACCTCAGTGAAAATCACGGTTTCAAAAACTTTTGATTATAAATTTAAGAGAAAACTGCCATTATATACGACATAAATTTTGTAGATGATATGTGTCAAACTTAAAACAATGCTTGATAAGAAAACCCTAAACATTCTAAAAAAAAACAAAAAAAAATGTTCCTAACTTCCCTGTTAGGAGTGTCAAAAGTGAAAAGGAATCATTTTCCCCCGGTCTTCAAGCAAACTACGATATGTTTTTTGTGCATAGAAAACACCGTTTCGAAAACTATTGATACCACTGTTTAAATGAAAACCACGTCTTTTGGATTATCCTCGAAATTAATTTCCCAAACAATTTTATGAATCGAAATATTATAAAATAATCGGAACAGATGAACTTCTATCAGTCATATCTGATCCTGAAAAACTAGTTTTAATTTTCTAGTGAAATTAATTAGAAAAAGTTATATTTTAAAAATGTGTGCTCCAAAGAAAAGCAGAAATTCTTTTCAAAATTTTCCTCGAAAAAAAGATAACTGAAAATCAAAACTACTCTATTTCATCGAATTTCATTTCTTTCTTGAAACAGTAAAAATATTTGCAATTCCCCTTTTCATTTCATTCAAACTTCTGAATCCAATTACAAGTTATATGAATATGCATGTTGTGTTCATATGTTCATACAATCTAGTATTTTATTTTTTTTTCTAAACGTTCTACTTTCATTTCTTCTTCATACAGTGTAACTGATTGGTTTTTGAATTTACTATGTAAAGATCGAAAATGTGTGTGACCTTTGGATGAATATGCTAATTTTGGAAAAGATCATTGTAACAAAAACTAGGTTGGAGAAAGCAAAAGTCGACGAACTTATATATTAGGCTTACTGCAGGATTTAGCAATGTTTGTATATTGTAAGCCGAGGTCGAGTGTTTGTTTCGTGTAAAAATTGAGAATTTTTACAACATATAAACCAACCCTGGGTTTCCAAACTTTCCGATATACCCGGATTATCCATAAACTTTGAACCTGTCTATCTTTAGACACGCCCGATTGACCTTTGAATGAATGAAAATGAATATGGTAATTTGGGAGGATCATTGAAACACACCGGATCAGAATGAGGATATGTTAGACATGTCGTAAAATCAAATCTTTTCACTATTCTAACAATTAGATCAAAGTTTAGTTTGTATTTTATTGGTTCATCTATTCTGTGGTGGTAAGAATTTAGAATCGAAATAGTATGAGATTTTGCGCCACAATTTTAGTGAAATAATGAACTTTTTGTTAAATTTAACTGTTTCCAGAGTAAATCAAACTAAAGCAAGATGTTTAAAGCGAATTAAGAAAATAGCTAAAAATAAAGAGAAAAGTAAATCAACAGTCTGATTTAAAACTTTGATAGTAATGTTAGGAGTATGGGTAATGATATAAGTCATCTTTGAAACAGTGAATTGTGATTGTTACTACAAGTGAAAAAATGAGCTGTTTATCAACGCTTTGCTGATTTTGTTGAATCAACCAATTATTCATACTAAATTTTAATATTGTCTACACTAGGATTCCAACTGAATGTGTTCGAACTATGTATGTTTCATATTTGAAATATTAAAAAAAAAACTGATGAATTTTGCAATCAATATTGAGTTGCGGAAAGGTAAATTAAATCCAAACGAGCTAAAAAAAAACCTTGAACATTCCTTGACTCAGTTTTAACAATCCACATGAAACATTTAAACATTTAAAATGTGAAAAGTTTAAAATTACAAAATAAAATTACAAAAAATTAATCTGAAACGGTAAAGTATGGGTGCTGAAAGTTGTTACTATAAAATATTAATTTTTAACAGGAATTTTTTACAATTAAATTGTGGAATAACTAATCAAGTTGTAACTACCTGTTATTTTAATGCAGAGATGTTGAAGAATCTAAATTTTTTACTGTTTCGTAGTTTTAATATCATCATTTGGTGTTTGCTTTAAAAACAATGGACCAGTTGATAATTTTAGGTTACAGGTCGCGGTTTCTAACAAAAATTATTAACACTATTTTTCCCATTTTTCAGGAAAACATCACTTGATTTTGCGAATGAAACTTCGGAGAAATATATGAAGTATAATTATTTTTTTTCCGAGCTTCGAATTATTTCCACTCATAGAATGCCCAACAAGAGAGGTTTAACTAGTATCAACTTGAACTTTTCACGAAACTTGGAATCAGTAAACTTATTCATTTGACGATTTGTTTTCAAATTTTTCTCTCAGTTTCATAAAATGAGTTAGTAAGTACGAAAGTACGACGCCAATAAAGTTTCTCTCGAGACAAAAAAAAAGTTTTTTCACACGAGTTTACTTTAATGTCATGATTTTGATCAGAACGTCTGTGAACTTGTGAATTTTTCTGTTTCAAGATTGTTATACAAAATTCATGGATTCTCAAAGCGATAATGAGAAATAATTCAGGTGTTTCTCGTCAATAGTTAGATTTTTACATGAATCTCATCTCGAATCAAAAACCAGAAGACATGCATTGAGAAACCAGAAATCGAAATATGTATTTGCTAACATTACATATTATCTCCTTATCAAATTTCGTATCCTCCTTCCTTCATGTTAATAATAAACAGGATTCATCTTATCATTATTATCTGATCATAGTCTTTATTCTTTCTCTTCTTCTTCTTCCATTTTCCGAAAATGACCATCTCTCTTTTTCCTCCCATTCAATCCGTCAATGCTTCTTCTTTTTTCTTCTCAAATACCCTAATTATGTACCTAAGCCTACAAGTGTTAGATCCGGTTCTTATTCTATCCATCGATGACGTGATTCGGTTTTCTCGTCGCAAGTTTTTTGTGGTCTATGAAGGCAAAAACTGGATACGTAATGTACTTGGGAACATTTTTTATTGTTTTTTTCGTAGATTTCGCGAATTACGTATTAATAATTATTGTTATTACTCATGCTTCATATTGTGTCACTTTTTGTTTTGTCTCATTTTCACTTTTTCGGGTTTGTGGTGTGAGTGAAATGTTACTGTTTCATACTAGGCATTTATACATTTTCCTCAGAAATTTGTGGTTTTTTATGAAGAACATTTCCCGTTTCAAGTCTTTTAGATAACATTTTTCTGTCTTTCAAATCTCTGATATGAGACTGTAGACAGTTTCTATTTTTAGCTCATCGAAAAAGTTCTTCGTATTTCTAATTCACTTGGAAAACTGATTTTCAATGATGAAAGAATGTCAGGCGTTATACTTTCTTTGAAACCAAATTTATCCAGAGCTTAGAGTACAAAAAAGTTCGTGAAGTGTATTTAAAGGGGCTGTCCGTGTATGAAACAAAATGTATTTTTGCACGAAAAACAAACCCGTTTCTTCGTTGAACGGTAAAGTGTGCTCTATTGCGTACATTAATTGTCTTGTTTTGCTTGATAAACATTGTGCGTACACTCCACGTGAACATGGTGACGACTATTCGCACACTTCTTTTCTGATTCGTTTAACTCTTAATTCGTATTTGAATTCGTGGAGCTCTTGATTTCAAATCAAAGCAAAACGCATTTTCTTTCTATCAAAATGATTGAGAAACTCCTGATTAGAAACATGTAGGTTATTTTGGAGGTATGTTAAAGACACTCAGGTAGTCGTTTTAAAAGATATAACATTTTGTATAGTGAAACTCTTTTTTTTTAACTTTGTAGGGAACAGTTCCAAACAATGCTTCACGTAATTTTCACGAGCAGTTTTGAATTTCAAGTTTCAGATAATATTCTTCGAATACTAAACTTTACGGTGAATGATTTCTTGTGATTTTTCTTTAAAAAATGTCCTTTAAGAGAGTAAATTGTCGAATCCCTTCAGGGCCAAATTTTTTCAACCAAAAATGTGGAACCCTCTTTGTTTGTAAAACTCTGACGGATTTTGAACCAAGCTGAACAGAAATGAGTATGAATTTATCTGTTTTCACATTATTATTTCACTCTCTCGGAATATATTGATGATTCGGAAACATATGAGCCATTCTGACCAAACAAAATATTTATTTCATTTTTTTCTCAGAACTCTGATCAAGTTATGAAGTTGCAGTACAGCAAAACTGTGAATCAAATACTGTTAAAAAATTAGCACAAATCATCATTGATATTCAAACAGTTCTAATAGATTTAACTATTTCAAGAAACAATGCCTTTCCCCTCAAAATAATAGCTAGATCTACAGTAATCCGATCCCACAGCTGTTTTCATCTTTTTTTTAATCCTCGTTCAAAATACTGACTGTTCTGTTCGTTCAGGTGCCAAAGAATAAAATAAAAACAAGTTTGTCGGATGGTGGCTACTAGAAGAAGAAGAGAAAGAGTAAATATTTATTATTATTTTTTTGGCTATTCAATTGAAAGCAAAAGTTGTTCTTTTTGTCGTCAATTTGTTCTTTTTTGCATCTTCTGAAGTAAGATTTAGATACTTTCTAGTGTACTGTAGTTTTATACCCTGTCTTTTTGAACAATTTTTTGCTTTCGTAGCCTAGAAAACTGAAAGTGAAAAAATTTGATATGATATTTCCAAAAAAACCTGACACCCTAAAATAAATGACTAACAAAGGGGATGAATAGAAAGGTGAGTAATTAGAAGAAGAATATTGGAACTGCTTAAAAATACGAGTTTTATCAGTGTTCTTCTATTTTGGATATTTATTTCTACCTGTTCAACTGTCATAACAGCGTCAGTCTCCTTGTTCTTTCGTTTTTTTTTCTGAAAATTTTACTGCTTCACGATTTTCATATTTTTTCTTATAACTGTCGAAAATAATCACAGACACCTATACTTTTTAGAAGAAAAAATAACTCCCGCTATTTTTCTTTTGACATGTTATTGCGAAACTCGAAAATTTTTGAACTTGACCTCGTGTCAAAGGAAATAATCCGATCAGTGAATATTTCAAGAAAACCAAGGGTCTTTGGTATAAAATTGTTTTTTTTTTACTTTCAAATGTTTTGCAAAATTCCAGTTCTGGCGTGAAAATGAACTAATTTTTAGACTGTTGAATTTTGCAAACAATTATCAAATAATGGTTTCAATATTTGAGAAGTTTCCAGACTTTCAATTGATATGAGATGCTAGAACTATTTGTGCCTGTTTTTATTCATATTTATGAAATTTTTGAAACTGTTAATTTTTAAATAATTATGGAATTTTCAAGAACTTGTGCGAGTAGTGGACCATTGAAGACTTTCAAAATCGAAATAATTTTTTTTCTCGTTATTCAACTCGAAATCCAAACACACATATCTGCAGTCGTTTTGCACAAAGCTTCATGAAATGGCGGAAAAGGTAAATTTTATAGAAGAAAGAGGAAACCTGGTGCGATTTCGTGAAGTGCAATGAATAGAGCGAGATATCCAGCTTTACGTTAGTTTATGTCTATCATGGTTATTTTAACAATTATACCAGCAGACACGTATAAACTTTGGATAAGCAGAAACTTAACACTTTCGTTGTCAGTTTTTAGACTGTTTATAGAACTTCTGGAATTCGTTACATAAAATGTGTGTTGATAGTTTTCTAGCGTCTGTTCAAATAATGACGTCGTCAGGCTATCAAGTTTCTGTACTTCATCCCCGGCACTGACACTTCTAGAAACTTCGATACTGCTTTTTATGAAAATGTAAGCTTTGTTCGAAGTCAAAAACCAAAACAACAGTTATTAGATGATCGAGCGTTACATTGAGTCAGTATCAGTAATCAAAGTTATGTATAGTTCATGAAACAGTGAACTATTGACCAAAAAATACTTGAATAAAAATAGTCCCAACCCCGCTGCTTTTTCTCATTGAAGGTGAGTAAAGGGGAGTTGGCGAGTTGCTCTTCATTGAAAGAGCATATTTTGAGGCAGAACTCTCGAGGGATGTTTTACCTAAAAATCTAGTATTCGAGAAAAAATGTTCGAAGTTAGACATTTAGAAACTTTCAACGTATAGCACCTACAAAAAAAAGTTTCCAAATCTCTATTTCGAAACAAAATTTTCTCGAATACTAGACTTTTCGATGAAAAATCTCTCGAGGGTATTACTATAACAAATGTGCTATTTCATTTAAGAACAACTATCTAAATCTCTTTACCCCACCTTTAACCTTTTTTGTTATTCTTAAAAACACAAGTCACAAATTAGTTGTCCATAAATTTATGTCATTAGGTTTTTGTAAATAGTTCTTTTTATCATACAAAATAGGATTTATGTTTTACCAGACAGATCAATTCGAATGATTTTAGCTGAGAATCAGAGGTTTAGGTACTCCTCAAGTGACCCCTTACACAATCCCAAAATTTAATTGTTTTAATAAATCTCAACATTTACAGCGATCGGCTAAAACGAGCAGTTCGTTAAACTTGTTAGGCGAGCTGCTCGAAAACGATCAGCTCGCTCAGATGAGCTCGCTAGCCTGCTGGAATGAGCGAACAGGCTCGATTGGTGTGCGTTCTTAGCAACTGAAAGACTATACAACATACATAGTTCTCAAAAAGGCGCTATATCGATAAAAAATACCATTGTCTCCCTTTGGCTCAGAGGCCAAGTTGAGCAACTATGTAATTCAATGCCATGTTGATGTTAGGTCAACATGCTCAAATTGATAAATGTCCAATTTTGGTCGCATTTCGAACTATCTTGACGTCACTCTCTTGTTCAGAATATCAGTGAGTATTCATTCAGCATCATCGGCAACAGCATTCATCTTTCAAATCCCAATTCGATTCGCCTCCATACAAATCCAGTTTGACCTCTTCTTCATCTCCTTCTGCCTCTATTCCTCTTTCTCTTCAGCATACAGGTTTCTTCGTCGATTCTCGTCTCGACCCTCCTCACATCACACACTATTTCCACCCTCAATCATACAGAATCGAATAGCCCTTTTCGATATTCTTCTTCTTCTCATTTTTTTCTTGATTCTGTTTTTGGTGTGGTTTTATCATTTCTAGTGTTTGTAGCCGGACTCGAAGACGCCCTTGTTTGTCACATTTTCCGGGAGAAGATGAAGAAGGAGGTTGTCTCATCAAAGGCCGTTTGTTTTTCAAGTGGCAGTTAATTTTTTTGATTTTTTTTGCATTTTGTGGTCTGTGCTTACTGATGGGATTGTGTCTGGGGATCAGTTAAGGCTACATATTTGTGTCATGATAAAAAAAAACTCATTAAACTGATGGGTTGGGAAATATGAAACATCACGAGATCATTTTCCTGTGAGTCGGCAAACAGGAAACATGTTTCTACATTTTCAAAAAAAAAAAAAAAACAATCAGTCAAGCCCTTGTGGGTACTTTAGTACCGAGTTTTAGCACTATTTATTCATATAACAAAGCTTCTTCATAACTAGATAAGTTTGTTGTTGCTCAATTGACTTTGCTCATTTAAAAAAAAATTAATCCAGATCAATAGTAATCTTGACACGAAACACTGTGAATAGTTCAACATCTGCTCTGTTGGTTTTTTTTCATGATTTCATTGAAGTGAAAATCCTTAAATAAACACAAAACATATTTTCTGGGTGAAACAGTAACTTTTGAAACTCGGATATTGGGTTTTTTCGAAATTATCTTCTTTAAAATAACTTCTTATAATGAAAAGATTTCCGCGTATTTTTTAAATGAAAATTCTGAACAACACCTTCTGATGATGAGAGGTCACCAGATTTTCAGAAGTCTTCTCTTCAGAATAACCAAAAATATCCGTCAGCCAAATTTTATGTATTTTTGTCAAAAACAAGTTCTAGATATAACAATAAAGTTCGAACTACTCCAGCAGCCAGTTGATTTTCATGTAGAAAATTATGGTACTGAAAATGATAACTTCTCAAACTTGAAAATATTTCGAATACTCGGAAATTTTATTTTGAGCTTCACATGAATACTTTACAATAGTTGATCATGCTATATGGGTTTATCTATACACAAAATTACAAATCCCGATATCGTTCTGAAAACTTGTTGAAAGTACAGTAATCCATAACTCGGTGCCCTGTTAATTCATTGATAGCTCTTGAATCATCCCATTCTGATTTCTCAACACTTGAAAAACTTTTTCAATTTCCAGTTTTTCATTTCCAAATAATAACATTTGCGTCTGAAATTGCCTCCCATAAATAAAACCTGAAATCACTTCTCTCTTCCCTTCTTTTCCCTCATTCGTTCCTCAATCTCATTTTTGTGTTACTTTTACTACGATCTGACCTATTTGTAAACAACTTTTTTGGTCATATCGCGTATAAATGAAAGTTATACATATATATGTACATTTTGTACTTTCAAGCTTTAATGATCACAATGTAACCTAAAAAAGGTATCGAAAAATAGGTGATGACCGTGAAACGAAGCGAGAGTAGCCTCTTCACGAGATTTTGTTTTTCCTTTTTTCTTCTTGTCAAGGTCAGTTTTTATTTGCCTAGATCAGGCATAAAGTTTCTGGGATAGTAGACATTGACGCGGTTCTTTGAACTTTTTTTTACTGTTTCAATATATTTCCAAAACTTGATAGTAGTTTTGAATTATTGGTGTATAACTGTGTGTGACTTTGTTCAAGATTATCGAAAGAACTTACAAAAAAACCCCAATTATGAATATGTCTTTACGATCACTCTTGTACCCAATTGGATTTTTGTCTGAGATTTTTGTCAGTTTTTTTTCGATTTGAAGAGATTATTGGTTTGAGGAATTTTACACCAATTTCTATATCCTCAAACATATTTTGAAAAATTACTTTTCTAATAAAAGAATGAACTATCAAGTGAAGGATCCATTTGATCTTCAGGTCAGACTTTTTTTTTAGTACATGAATCCTAAGAATCACATATTCTTCAGTATCACTGTTTCAAAAGTCATATGATTAGTTATTTGGAAAATCATCACGTTTTTTTCTAAATTCAGTTCTCAATGTCAGACAAATCAGCCCGCGAATTTTTTATTCGTAATTTCACAATACTTTTAGAAACTGAGAATGAATTGTTCAATTACAATTCGAAAATTCGGTTTCCTACTTTCATCTATTTAAACTGGTAATTTTTCCTCTTTCTTGGCAATTATTTGAGCCTGCCACGCATCATAAAAATTACTGTTTCTTCTAATGTATGAACCGCCCGTTTGAGAAATCATATGATATATAATGAAATCGGGCGATAAACCAAAATAAGAATCCAAAATTTTCTTAATTTTGGTTGTACACGTAACTAGAAGGTTCGATAAAAAGTGTTCACCATCTACCAGTTTCTGATGACGTGGCTAGAAATAAAGTACCATTTTTTTCAGACCCCTTAAAATCGTTAGTATCACGGTTTCAAAATCGCATAAATAACCTTAATAATTACCGTATGTTCAGTGAGTAAAGATATCAGAAACATCGAGATAAATAAATTTTACGGCAAAAAAAGAAAAAAATTTCACCCATATTACTGTTTCAAAAATTCTATGAACATTCGTTTCATATCATGGCTTCCATTGTCATTCTGCATTCGCTTCACATATTTACCTAACAAAAAGTGGTGCCAATCTGGGAAAAAATAAATTAAGTCAGTTTCTTCACTCTGTCACTTATTTGTTCATCAAGCCCACCCTTTCCAAGCGAACCCCAGTTCGCCTTTGATTTGAAAATCAACCAAATTTTTTTTCAAAATCCGTTCCGATTGATCGCTTCGAATTTTTTTCGTACTCATCATTCACCTACATACGTATTTACTCGTAATTTAATAAATTGAAGTGGGTCACGCGAACAAAAAACATTCGACCAGATTTTTTGCACTTTTTTTCCGGTAAACAAACTTATTCAGGAAATGTTTAATGTTTCAGTTCCACTGATAATCTGAAAATATTATTTTAGTACATTCTGAATCTTTTTCTAAGGGGCCAGTAACGTTTTGAAGATCTTGTCCAAAAGAAGTACACACCCAACAAATCCATAATCTCCAAAAAATCTTCACTTTTTCTCACAATAAATGTTTTGTGTTTTCCTTATTCTTCAGATACAGATCTCTTTTTTTCTGTTTGTGGAAAACTTTTTCGTTTTTCGATATTCATCTTTTTCTTTTTGTTGTTATTGTTATTTTAGGCATTTTATTTTTAACTCTTCAAACTTCCGTTTTATCTACTATAGTATACTAGTATACCTACGTATTATAGAAGGAAGAGTACTGTAACAAGGTGTATTCATCAAAGACGTTGTGAATTTTAAATAAGTGCTTTCTACATTTGAATCAATTTGTCAAATAGACTAATAAAAAGAACACCTTTTCATTTTCTCTTGGCTTCCGCCACAATGACACTTCAAAACGGGTCTCGAAACGAATTCTCGTTTTATTTTTTGGTCGCGCGCGCGGGCGAAAAAAAGAAGAAGAAGAAAACGATGAAATCTTTTCTTCGAAAAATATTTCAAGTTTCTTTTTTGTTGAAGAAAAAAAAAGAAATGAATGTTTTGATCAGTTCGATTAATTTATTATCATTTTATCTGTTTTTTGATTTGTCTGCCCGATTTTATCCAGTTGCAAATCACGGTCATTTCAATTACTGTGGTTGTGTCGTAAATCTTCTTTGGAGTGGTTTGTAGCATAGAATTTGGATAGGAGAATGGGGTCGTTTAATTAGTGAAATTGTTCTCTAAAAAATGTATTTCATTTCATACCATTTGGAGTTCAAGTTTACTGTTCGATAATTTTTGAAACAAATTTCTTATTCGAAAAATATTCTGAAACAGTAAATTTTGCGAATCCGAAAAGACTGGCGGACAATTTTCTGCTTTTGGCAAAGGCTTCGGCGTTTTCCTCTTCTCTGAATTTTACTGTTTAGAATCTTTATTGAAGCGGGATCAATGTATGCGTCGATGGGCTGACTCGTTGTGCACTACTTCATCTCAAAGAACTTCCGAAACAACAAAAATTTCTAAAATAATATCTTGAATTAAATAACTTTGTGAATTCTCAACACAAAGATTGTACCATGGAAAAATGTATTTTTCTTCTGTGAGTTACGGTTTCCAAGTGGAAAATGAAATTTTTTAAAAATTGTGATTTAGTTACGTTTGTCGAATCGAATGTCGAATGCTGTGTTGCCAAAAACCATACTCGAAATCCTGCCCATAATCGCTCTTTTTGATGCCCATCCCATCATCGTTTTATTTTCGTTCATTCTACTATTTTTAATACATACAGCTGAATATCCCTTTCTCTCGCTCGCCGTTTTTTGTTCCAATTATATTCATATAGTTAGTTGTAGTATAATTCTAGTTTTAATATTACTACGATTGTGATGATGTTATGAACTTCGATTCTCTAATTTCGAATCGAATTGAAAAGTGACGTTTGAGTAGAGATAAAAACGGGCCAAAACCTGATCAACGATTGACGGTGGTTACAATTATTTTGTTGTTTGGGTATGTGTGTATATAGATTCGAACTTTCACAGTCTGATCATTTTGGGTACATTTTTTTAAAATTTTATTTAGAATCTATGCAATTCTGAGTTTACTTATGTATGTGTTTCTGCGAAAAATTAAAAACTAGAAATTGAGATGCTCTGAAACAAATATTCACTGTTTCAAGTAAGATATTACTTTCAAAATATTTTATTGTGCTCCAAGATGTTTTTCCTCTGAAAGCTGTTTTCATGTGAAAGGCGTTTTAACATAATTCTGAAAATTTAGAGTTTTATTTTTTGTTCGAAAATATTAAAACCAGGTTTCTTTGTTTTTTGAATCCGAAATCACAGATGTACTGAAACTTCTGAAAATATCAGTTTGACATCTAAAATTTAGTTATAAAAATTTACTGTTTCGAGTTTGGTAAATTTCTCAAAGATTTGTTTAAACTTTTGATTTCAATTGCGGAGCGCTTATTACATTTTTGACATTCTGAAGCAATGAAAATTAATTTTCAACATTCGCCGTTTAAAAAATACAAAATCTATGGTTTATATTTGACACTGATAGAAGAAATGTTTCCCTCATTGAAATTTTCGATAAGATTTTCTTGAGTACTTTGTTGGGATGATGATGTGACTTCCATTTCCTCGTTTTTTTCCGGAATTGCATGGTTATTGCTTCACTGTAGTCAACTGTTTCCAAACATCATGATACTTCAAGCTTCTTGTAATTTTCAATAGTTTATTTCAAGTTTAATTTTAGCGTATGTTCATCGTCTTTCTCTCAATGTTTTAAACTTGATAATCCAACCACTGGTGCCTGAATTCATTAGTTTTACTGTAAGCACGCCCGCACTCCTGCATTTTGAAACGCCCGGAAGCCCGTACGCTCTCGCCTTCCCGCCCGCACGCCCGCTTGCCTCTCGACCACACGCCCGCACGCCCGCCACTTTTTTAAATTTGTTCATTTTACAATTCTGAGTTTTTTTTTGTAAAGTATGAAAGAAAAAACAAAATTCAATTGATTTGGTTCATTTTAAAATAACAAAAAAAATATTTAACATATAGCAAATTGATAAATTTAAACGTGTGGCAGGCGTGCGGGCGTGCGGGCGTACGGGCGTGCGGGCGTGCAGGCGTACGGGCGAGCAGGCGTGCGGGCTTGCGGGCGTACCGGCGGACGGGAGTTCAAAAAAGAGGCGTGCGGGCCACCCGCTCGCCCGATTTTGCAAGCTTATTTTACTGTTTCAACAAATTTAAAAAGTGTTTATTTCAATGTGAACGTTGCTTTGTAAGTTTTTTCAATTACGACTTTTTCAAAAATCATCTTACTTCTTAATATATTTTCTTTGAGTACCCCCTTACATTGTGGGAACATATCATTCGATAGATCTTTCAAAACTGATCAACATCCAGTTATTAGTTTTTGCAATTCGCAAATCTCAGCACCAAACTTTGTTTTTCAGTTTTGAGCTTTAATGATTGAGTCCCGCAAATTGTATTTAGAGGAAAATAAGAACGTTATATTCACAATCAGCGTCCGTAATTTTATCGTTTCAGATTTTTCAAATCTCTTTATCAATTTCACTCGCTTGTAAATCCGTGTTGCATCTTGCTTATGTTCTTTTTTCTTGTACCCCATTAATATTTCATATTTTTACAGGAGTCCTTTCGTGAATGAAGGTGCATTCGGAAGGAGCGCCTGGTGGTGGAGGCGCCGAACAGGGATTCCTTAGACGGGTAAGTCGTTTCTTTTTGTCATATCAATCGAAAGTTGTATCGAAATTAAAATTCCAATCGAGAAAAAGAGATACAATATCCTAATTATTTGATTTTCTTTCTCTTTTTTCTTCTTTCTTCCAAATGTTGACTGATGAGGAAAAAGAAACTGAAAAAGAAACACTTCTCGGCACTGCTAAGCATTGTATTCGGAGATTTCGAACCAATGTTTGTACTGAAATTCTGAAATCCAATCCATTTTTTATTTTCAGTTTGTCGAGAGTCGCCTCATCGGAAACTTTGATTCCGAAGATTTTTCCGAGGCATGGAAAAAGAAGTTTTCCCACGCGCCAACTTGGTGTGATGCCGATATGTCTTTGCAACAGATCAATCGGGTATGTTATTTTAATTGAACATAATTAATATCTTGGATTTTATAGGGAAAAGCTCGTGGAAATCGAGTAGCTTTGTATTCTCGCGCATGGTTCCAACTTTGGCTTTATAGAATTGGATGTTTTGTACAAAGATGGGCGTGGTCGACTATTCTATTGAGGTAGGATTTTGGGGTAAAACACTGAGTGGAAAGTTGAACAGTATAAAATTGATTGCAAATTAAGAAATAAGGCATTTGGAAAAAATAATTCTTATGGGGTGATGCAGATGCTAAAAAATGTGCGTTTTTTATATTAAAATACAATGCAGGAAAATCACGTTTAATTCTTTTTTACATAGGAAATGTCATTTTTTTGAATTAAACGTACGTTTTTTTGATGTTCCTGCATTGTATTTTATTTTAAAAAACGCACATTTTTTAGCATCTGCATCACCCCATTACATAACAATATTATCAAAACAGTTTGGAAATTCCAATGCAATTATCTTATCCACTGCATTTCTCTAACTTTTCGAAAAACATTTTTGATAGTGAAAAAAATGACACAAAGTCTCACCGAAAAGGTCATAAAGTCAAGCGTGTGATGATAGACACCCCACTTTCAAACATATTTTCAAATTTGTCCGCGTATGACATAAATTAAACTCCCAGTTTCAATTTCTACACTTAAACCATGGTTTTTTTTTCAAACTCATTGAAAGATGAATTTATTATCTATGAAAAATATATCCAATCCAAAAAATGTGACATTGTAGCAAACCTGCAAAATTGTTCATCGAATATCATGATGTCCCTTTAATCAAAATAGTGGTTTTCTTCAAAAAAATTGGAGATAATTTTTGGGACGAATCTTAATAACATTAATTTCCAATACACAACTCATATTTTTATCTGTTTCTCATTTCAGTATGGTCCTCTACGCACTTTGTTTGGGAGGTCTTCAACACGTTGTCATCGAAACTGATCTTGTCAAACTCTGGGTATCAGAAGGAGGTCGATTGAATGAAGAGATGAACTACTTGAGCAGTGTACAAAATATGGCACATCGAACCAAACGAGACGCTGAAAAAGCAGCTGGAAAACCAATCAAACCAGAAGCTAGAAGAGGACCGGAGCTGCCGAAAGAGAATGGATTAGGTGGAGGATTCCAGGTATGATACCAAAAAACCAAAAGAAAAACACATAATGGTTAATTAAGGTCGTTATTCAAACACCGTCATTTGAAGGTGAAAACGTTTTGACCAAAGAGGCACTTCAAAAACATACCAAATTGATGCAGGAAATCGCTAGTTATCAAGTTGACATGTTCAATGAGTAAGTGAAATGGGCAAAAAAAAGAAGCAATAGTAAAGACTCGAGAAAATTATATAAAAGACTTCTGAAACAGAGAAGTATTTCTCGCGATATCGGGAATGAAACGCATGTTTCCTGAGCCCAGTAATGTGCCGAGGCGAAATAAATATCTGACACAGATGTTTTAATCTTGTAGATTCCATGAAACAGTGATATTTTTTATTTAAAATTTGATAGGATTTCAGAACTAGTCAAACAAAACGCAATTCAGTTCTCATCACAAAAGTTATATATAGGGTATGAGAAACAGTAATTTTTGGAATTTTTCAAAACAAATATATAAATGGTAATCAAACACTACCACACATATTGAAAATGAAAAATATTTGTGATTCGCCAAAATAAACATGTATTTTTTTGAACATCGAGAGAAAAAGTCAGTTTGCCGGTCTTGAAACGATTTTAATTTGACGAGAATATAAATAAACATCATTTTGAGATGAGGTCAACCTCATTTTTCTAGTGAACCAAACTAAAAAATTAGACTCGACACGCACTGTTGAATATGAGGTTGTGAACAAAGCTTATCTGAACGTTTTTATTCATGTTTCAAAATTTACTGATTCAAATCGTGAACACAAACAGTTTTCTATGTTGACTAAATGATTAGATTTTTAGTTACCGTAAGTTTTTTTTCAAAAAAAAATGGATTTTGAATAATCTGGTTTCGCAGTACCTGAATATTGTTTCCTTTAGGCAAAAACATAGTTTTCTCTCTCTGTGTTGAATAGCTTATTGATTTCGACCCTCCTGGTCACGATTCAAAGGCCCCCCATTTCTCGTTAACTTTTCTGAAAAAAATATTTGGCTCTCAAAAGTTCAAAGTTGAAACTCCGAAAAATAAACCTAGAAACCAAAAAATTAGTTTTTTTTTTCAGAAAATGGACCCTTTCTGACATTTGCTTCAAACCACCAGGTCCATCATTCAACAGTGGTCCACTCGCTGCAATAATGTCTAAAATGCTTGACAAAATCATTCCATGCATCTGGATCACTCCAGTCGATTGCTATTGGGATGGAGCCAAGGCTTTGGGACCTGACCCACCATTGAATCTTGGACCAGAGGTTTCAAGCTTCATCTCATCTCTTCCACACGGAAATGTTACATGGAAAAACTTGAACCCAACTTCAGTTATCAAGGAGGTTGGACAGTTATTCGATCTTGGTCCGATTGGAAACTTCTTTGAGAGGGTGAGACATTTTAATTTATAAAAATTCGATTTTTTTTTTTGAATTCTGTATTTCAGGCTGGTATCGATGGAGCATACTTGGATCGTCCTTGCATCGAGCCATTGGATGATGAATGTCCAAAGTCTAGTCCAAACTACTTTGATCGTTGCGCGGCTCTTAAAAAGTTTGATGAATGGAACTTGGCAAAGCCAATGAGCGAACAGGTTAGTCAGAAGAAAAAGAAAATGAAATAAGAACCTGTCTTTTCTTTATCTGATCATTACAACTTTTATTACCCTTGAGGATTTGTCAGTTCACAAATAAAAGAAATAAATGTTTTAGATTCATTTGGAGAGACAAGCAATTCAAAATGAAGAAGCTAAAACTGATATCGCTGAAAATATCTTGAATGACATATTTGGTAAGAAGCGTAGAAAGCGTCAAGCTGACACAAAAGCGCCAGCAGCTAAGAAAGATGAGGATTACTATGCTTATGAAGATGATGCTGATTACCTTGACGGAATTGGTAACTCGACAACTACATCGAAGAAGGAACCTGTTGATACAACATGTCAAGAATATGGAGTGTCGTTGCTCAAATGGATGAGAGAGAATCCAACAAGACATGGAGAATTTTTGACAAAAGAAGAGATGCCAAAATATCCTAACTATGGAGATATTATGAATGGAGGATGTAAAGGATTTGGAAAGAAGATCATGGAATGGCCAGAGGATTTGATTATCGGAGGAATTGAGAGAGAAGATGGAAAATTGAAATCAGCCGAAGCTCTTCAATCAGTTTTCCTTGTCTCATCGCCATATGATGTATTCGTTAGAGTTCAACAAGATAAATCGGAAACCCATTCAAACTTGAATAAGAAACATTGGTCACCTTACATGGCTGAGCAAATTATTATGGCTTGGCAGAGAAATTTCACCAAGAAATTGTATGGACATGAGGCGAATAAGGCTGTTGAGGGAACTAGAGTGTTCCATCCATTGGCATCGACTTCGATTGCTGATATGTTGGAAGAGTTCTCGCAGTTTAATTATATGATTATTGTGATCGGATATGTTTTGATGGTTATCTATGCTGCGTTTACGCAAGGAAGATTCCAAGGTTGGTTAATTCTATCATAAGCCACATCATGACAGTCCTATTGAAAACGGCAAATCAAGAGAAAGAACGAGCTTGAAAGTTTTTGACCAAAATCAAAAAAAAAAAATATTAGGATAATATTTTTGAACAAAACCGTTATCTTAGTTTCTATCATTTCTTTTCAATTATAAAAAATTGTTTTTTTTTATAATCAACCTGTATCCCGTCATTTTGTTGGATCCAGGGTTCATTATATTCTACAACGTAACGTCAATATTCTCATTCAACCCGAATTTAGCAAAATAAATAATCTCGAAGGTAAATTTTGAATCCGATACCTGATTTTTATGAATATTTCTTTTTAAAAAAATAATCGTGAAATTCTGAACTTCCGAATTCACCTATAAAAATGTTGCACCTGAGAATCACTATATTAATTTTGTAAAATTTGTTTTGATATGATTTTGAAACGGTGAAAATATTAAAAACGAAGGAAGGGTTTTTCTAGGCATTATATGTCTATATCATCACATCAAATATTATCTTGTTATTCATTTTCTGGAATCCTTGTTCTCAACCTCCCCTTTTATAGGATATTGGCTGGCAGTTCAATCGAACGTTGCTCTCGCTGTCAGTGGTGTTATTCTCGTCACATTTTCCTCAATTTGCGGTCTTGGATTCGCCACTCATCTTGGTATCAACTTCAATGCTGCTACTACTCAAGTTGTTCCATTCTTGTCACTCGGATTGGGAATTGATGATATGTTCTTGCTTCTCCATAATTATGATGAAATTATCAATATTTGTAAGAAAAATGAGATTGGAATTCTATTGAAGGAGACTGGAATGTCTGTCATGCTTACTTCGATCAACAATATTCTCGCTTTCATCTCTGGATATGTTCTTCCAATTCCGGCTCTTCGATCATTCTGCTCACAAACTGCAATTCTTCTTTTGTTCAATTTGCTTTTCTTGATGTTCATCTTCCCCGCAATGATCGGAATTGATTTGCGTCGTCAACGAAGAGGTCAAAGAGATTTGGCTTATTGTAGCAAAGGAGCAAAAACAATTCCAACAGAGAGCAATGTTGCCTCAAAGGCTGAACTCGCTAAAGAAGTCACTGACGACTTCGAAAGACACGCTCCTTGGTACACTGTCAACGGATTTTTGAAGAATATCTATATTCCAATGTTGAAGAAACCAATCGTCAAGGCGATCATTCTTGGAGGAACCATTGCTGCTGTATTCTTCGGACTATATGGAATGTACACATCAACCCTCGGATTAGAACTCGCTGATGTTTTGCCAGAACATACACCACCAGCCGCATTCTTGAGAGCCAGAGAGAAGTATTTCTCTTTCTACCCAATGTTTGCCGTTTTGAAAGGAGTTGAGATCGATATTCCGAACCAACAACAACTCATTGAAGAGTATCGACAACAACTCGGAGCATCGAAGTTTATGATCAAAGCAGATGGAAACCTCCAACCATATTGGATGTCAATGTTACGAGTTTGGTTGAAGAGTTTGGATGTGGCTCTTGAGAAGGATTTAGCTGCTGGAAAGTTCGATCTAACCAATGGTAACCCGGTTAAGGTGAATGGCGAGAAACCAACACCCGAAGCCATGATCGCCGCAAGATTGGTATGCTCTTACGGAACAACTTATAACTGTGAAGGAAGATTGGGCAAGATAAAATTAATCGAAAATGATATCATCCGACCAGACGCCTTCTACAACTATTTGACAGCTTGGTACAATGTTGATAATATGATGTATTATGTGTCGCAAGCCTCATTCTTCCCACTTCCACCAGGATGGGAATACAATGAAAAGAATGCTAAAGTCGTCCCAGCTGCTGATAAACTTCTTTACAGTCAAATGCCTTTCTATCAAAATGATTTGATTGACACTCCGGCTATTGTCAAGATGATTGAAGAAATCCGCGCGACTTGTGAGGAATATAATGATAGAGGACTTCCAAATTATCCAAATGGTATTGCCTTTACATTCTGGGAACAATATTTGAGCTTGAGGATGAATCTGTTCATGGCTATTGTTGTCATCGCTGCTGCCGTCTTTTTCGTTATCTCGATCTTGATGTTCAATCCATGGGCTGCTAGTTTAGTAAGACTTTTGAAGCACTTATCGTAAGAAACTTGTTCAATTTACAGATCATGTGCATTGTTATCATCACAACTATCGAACTTGGAGGATTCATGGGATTAATGGGTATCAAAATGAACCCTATCTCGGCTGTCACTCTTATCTGCGCTGTTGGAATCGGTGTTGAATTCACTGCTCACGTTGAATTGGCATTCTTGACCGCGTTGGGAACTGTTAATGAGAGATTGGAGAGTTGCTTGCAACATATGTTTGTGCCAGTGTATCATGGAGCTATTTCTACTTTCTTGGGTGAGTTAGAAGCAAGAAAAAGATATACGAAACAGAAAGTTTTTGAGAATGAGAAATTTTTCAAAATTCAAAAAGTTTAGAAAAAATAATTTTCTAGTTTCTAGAGAGGTGGTTTTTCACCCAAAGTGGATATTCTAGGCCTAATCGAGTCGCGTTTTAGCTCAAAAACCACGTTAACTAAATTATTTGTTCGAAAATACGGGATGCGGGAACATTGATAGAAACCTCACACATTAAAGGGGGCACCAAAACGGGTGGCCAAGTGATGTAGAGCTGGCACCAAAAAATAAGTTGTGTTCAAATTAAAGAGTATAGTAAAACCCCGACATAGTAAAACCACCGAGGGAATTTTTACCGAAAAACCTAGTATTCGAGAAAATTGGATTTTAACACTTTTTTTGAACGTATACCTATACGTGGGTACAAAATTCGCGGACTGGCGAATTTCTCAATTACTAGGCTTTCCGGTAAAAATTCCTCTGGGGGTTATACTATGTAGGGAGTACTCTTTAATTTGAACACAACTTATTTTTTGGTGCCACACCCTCTTTAATAAAAAGCAATTGAAACAGTAAAAAAATTTCAGAATGCTGTTGGGTTTTTTGATGACTGAAAATGATGAACATCCTGGACGATTCTGAAATTTTTCGAAAAAAGTTTGAAGATAAATATTTTTAACTTATGAGGTGATTCACAAAATAGGGAAATTTATATTTGATATGAAAATATGAAAAAAATGTGCAAAAAATATTTAGTTTTTTTTCACAAAAGTCAAACAATTTTCAAAGTCGTGGCAAAACTTTTAGTTTTGTTTTGAAAAATTTCTCGGCAGACTTTTAGTAGCTGATGAAAATATTTAAAATATCACCTTATGATTGAACATATCGATTATTTAATGTTCTAGGTGTCGTCATGTTGGTATTCTCCGAATTCGACTTTGTTGTCAAGTACTTCTTCTCAACAATGACAGTTCTTGTTGGTTTGGGAGTCTTCAACGGTCTCTGCGTCCTTCCAGTCATTCTCACCCTTGTTGGACCTGAACCCGAACTTACTCCAACCGACGGATCTTCCCGTCTCGAACCACCTCCACCACTTCGAGAACAACAATCGGGTAAAGATATCTTCGGCGAAAGTGGCATCAAGAAACGAAATAACAAAAATAAAAACTCATCTGACGTAAGCTACATTACACAGACCTATAAACCGAAATCTAAAAATTTTGATATTTACAGGTCGAAATGTCGTCTCGTTCTCGGTCAGATGACAGCTCCATTAATACGGATAATCAAGAATAGAACACGCAATTTTTTTATTTTGTACTTTTCAAGTCTTTGATTTTTTATTTCTAGAGAAAAACGGGTCGTCACATTCTTGTTTTCTGTGTCTGTATCAATAAAATATGTACTTTTATGTAGGTTCTACTCAAGGAAAACACTTTTTTCAGAAAAATGTTGAAAGAAAAATGAAATTCTGCAAACACCAAATGCATACAATGTTGTGTACACTGTACAATACATTTTTTCAAACAAATTTTTTATTCTTTTCGAATTTTGAAAAAAAGAAAAGTAACTTTGAAATTTAAAAAAAGGATTTTTTGAAAATATTCTATACGTAACCCAAATGACATGTCAAATATTGTCCATAAATTGAAATTTTCACTATGATTGGGTTATTTCCTACGTCTAGCAGAGTATTAAAAACGGACTAAAATACATAATGGACAAATCAACGAAAAAAAAGTCATCAGGGGTTAATAAGAAAAAGAGACCATCGACAACGGTGCGCAAGAAGGTTTCAGTAATGAACAAAAGTTCGGATGAGACGTAAGTAACTTCCTTCAAAAAGAGACCAGTCTTGTATTTTAGAGAGTCAAACTCAAAAACCAAAGGTAAAACATTTCGAGGGTTCATCCGTCGATCAAAGGAGAATATCGTTGTGCTAGTCACACCACCTCCACCAGGTCCACCACCACCACCACCAGCACATGAAGTGCACAAGCCTGCGAAAGCCAATCAGAGTACTATGACAGCACCAGTTCCACCAATGCCAGTGATTGCCAAACCGCCTCCGGTTATACCTAAGGCAGTACTACCGCCACCACATCATACTCCGCCAAAGAAACCCGTACAAAAGCTTCAGTGTTTGGTGAGTTATAAAACATAAAACCATGTATATTATTCAGTTGCAAACCTTGTCGTGTTTTGTTAAATTTGGCTCCTTTTTCCATTGAAAGTCTTGTTTCTAACAAATTTCAGAAGCTCATTGGAGAAGTTTTACACTAATTTTTTAATATAATTTAAATATAAATTCACAAATCGCTGCCTCGGGCTACTGTAGTTTCAGTTTTTCCATCTGAAAATTAGGATCCCGTAAGGATGAAACCATACATTAAAAAGTTCCATGGGATAGTTTCACACGTAGAACTCGAACTTAACGCTTAAAATCAGCAAAAATAAATGTTTCAGAGCAAAACCTTATAGGTTATCAATAGAGAGCATGTTACCGATTTGTGAAAGGCGAGAGATCTTGACCAATAGAATCCCCAAAAAATTACAAATACAGCCCGTAAATAACACATTTTTCAGATGATCATGAAAGATGTGAGTGAAGAAAGAGAAGTCGATATGCCGGAATTCGATCCAGTCCCAAAAACAGTCGATGCAGCTCCAGAAGTTGAATCCGGGCCAGGTCAATCTACTCCCAAACCTGATAAGAAAAAAATATCATGGGTTGGAGACGAGGTTGCCAAACAATTTGTCGAACAAGTGCCAGGTGAAGAACAACTCCGCAACGAATACAACTTCCTCGAATCATTTGAAATCAAAAAACCATGTACTGCATTCCAAAATAATATGGAAAGAAATCGTTCGAACAAGCATATTGTGTTGGATGAGAATCGCGTTGTTCTCGATCGACCTGGCGCGGAAAATTTGAACTATATCAATGCGAGTCGGGTAACTGTACCAGATGTGGTCAACAAGTTCATAGTCGCGCAGTTGCCAAAATTAGAAAATGAGAGTTTTGTCGAAGATTTCTGGTTTATGGTTCATCAAGAGCAGATCAATATCATATATTTGTTATGTTCTGAAGAATTGACTGGCCCAAAAACTCCGACGAAACTATTCCAAGAAAATGCGGGAGAATATCAATATGTTGGAAAAATGTTTATCAATACTCGAAAAGCGGAAATCGGCAATGATCTAAAGATTAACACAATTGAAGTGTTACCTGAAGGAATGTCGGATGCTGTTATTTGTCAAGTACATCAACTTGTATCATGGAAACAAGGACGAGAACCGAAAAAGATCAAATCTGTCATCAAAATGATTCATGAATTTTTGACAGAGAAAGAAGTCCAAAATTCGACAGTTTGCGTGGTCAGTTTTCTTGGATCCGGTCGAGCTTGTTGTTTCCTTGCTGCGTTGATTGCGATTGCTCAATTGAACAAAGGAGTCTATCCACAAATTGGTGAGATTCTCAAAAGTATCAAACTACAAAGACCGGGAGCCACTGAGAATTTGTCGTCCTATCTGACAACTTACTTGATTATACTCGAATATATTAAGGTAAGATTTAAAATTCTGGTAACTTCAACTGATATCATTTTTATTTTTCAGCGTAAGTGTACTGATAAAGAGTATGGGCCGAAATTTATGGCGTGTATGAGAGCTATTCGGAGTTTTTTGCAAAAGGTTATGTTGGAAGAATACAATGCCAAATGAACTCGTAAATAATAAATAATTTTTTTTTTTTTGAAAATAGCAGTGTTCTTTCTACTTTGTTTTTTAAAAGTTAAAGACATGGAATTCCTTTTTTACAGTTATAGAAGTTCATCACAAGGGTTTTTTCGAGACACAAAATAATCATTCAATTTTGAAAAATGATCCGAACAATAATGAGAAAAGGGGCTAAGCGCCCCTACGATAGGGGCGCGTAGCCCCTTTTTTTAATTTTTGATTAAGCTTGAAAATTGAATGCCCGTCTGCATTTTGACACGCCCGGAATCCCGCGCCCACTCGCCTGAACGCCCGCTACACACACCCTGTCAAAAGGTAAATGAGTGAGAGGGAAGACGTGATATGGAGACGCAGACATGTTCATTAGAGCGAGAATACACATGTTCATTTCCACTTTTTGTTGCAAAAAATTTGGAAATTTCACTAGTCGGTTCACGTTTTTATTTTGATCGAACAAAAAAGTCAATTTCTTCAGCTTTTTTTTTTTGAAAATTCACAGAAAAGGTGCCTTTTTTTGGAAATGAAATGTCCAACATCAAAAACGTGAGAATAAATTTGCAAAATATCTGTTCTTTTTGAGACAAGGTAAATTTAAATGCGAAAGAGCGTGTTTGCTTCAATAGTACAGTCTGCGCCTCCACTCACGTCCTCCCTCTCACCTATTTCCCATTTTTCATTGGGCTAACAGGGTGTGTACACGTTTTGATTGATTGATTTCAAAATTTTTTTGGAGTTCAAAGAAAAATCATTACATTTGGTTTATTTTTAAAATTGAAAAACATGATTATAGAACATCACTTATTTATTAATAAAAAAACGTGTGACAGGCGTTAGGGCGAGCGGGTGGGCGGATGTAGCGGCGGACGGGCGTCGTTTAGAGAAAGAGAGTGCGAGCCGCCCGCTCGCCCGATTTTACAAGATTATTTTTTATTTTTCAATTTCGGAAATTGATCAGAACAATCCAGCTTATTCCGGCTCTACGTCACTTGGCCACCCGTCATTTGGCCACCCCGACATTTCGCCACTTTTTACATTTTCGCCACCGCGACATTTCAAAACCCAGACATTCCGCCACCACGACAGTTCGCCACTTTTCGTGACTTTTTTACAAATGACAAAACTATAAAATAACCTGTTTAATAAGGTGAAATTGACGCCCACGTGGTCTAGTGGGTAATATCGATGACTATCAGCCATTCATTGGGATGGTAGAGAGTTCGAATCCGCGTTGAAACTCAAAAAAGTTACGGAAAGTGGCGGAATGTCGAGTGGCGGAACGTCGGGGTGGCGAAAAAATGAAAAGTGGCGAAATGTCGGGGTGGCAGATCTCATAGTTGAGAAATATAGAGAATATGATAATTAGAAGAAGAGAATGATGTATCCAACTCATCGAACTTCAATTGTTCGAAATAAAATGTACATTGTTTGTCGCTGGTAGATTAGATGAAACTTCGTTTGGAAAAAAAAACTTTGAAAAGTTTTTTAAAAAGTAAAATACAATTTATTCAAAATATAAACTGATACATATTCCAACAATAATTACTCTTGCTTTGCAGGTGGATCACTGAACAAATATTGAAGACCGTCTTGGATATACGAGATCAAATCGATGTGCAAAAAGAATAGGCAGCTGGAAAAATTTGAATTCCAAATGTAATTGAGAATAAAACTGAAAACTTACAAAATAACAAAAACGATGAATACGAAAAACAGTTTCTTCAAAAATAACGCGACGAAACGAGGTTCACATTTCAATTGGAAGTTGATCACATGAGAGCTTGTTTCGAACACTTCACTGATTCCATTTGGGATTTGCTTACAAGATTCGTCGAAGTCGGATAAACCATCATTAGTTATAAGAGTGTAGTCTTTTCCTCATTCGACAAAACGATACGAATAAGCTTCTCATTGAGATCAACGTTGAAATCCACACTTTTAATTTTCTCCTCAATTTCATGTTTTTCTCTTCGAGATTCTTGTCAAGTGCCTCATTGCCGACGATGAAGAGGAGGAAGAAGAGAATAACAGCTCTCATAGTTGAGAAATATATAGAGTATGGTAAACAGCGGATGAGAATGATAAATCCAACACATCAAACTAAACTTTTCGAAAAAAAAAACTGAAAATATTGCTTATCCGTGGAGGTCAGCTAACGAAAAGTAGATCAAATTTTGAAAAGTTTCAAAATCTCTCATTTTGACCTGCTATTTCGTCGGTTCAAACTACATATAGTTTTTTCCGTTGACTGACCTCCCCGGATAAGCTATAATTGTTTGTTGTAAACACGGTAGGTCAGATCAAAAATAAATTACAAATTAAAAAAAATTAAATGTGGTTGACAGAAGAGAAAAATGAAGAAGTTTTGGTATCTCCGTTATTCTTGATTTTTCAGTAAAAATATTATGTTCAACGTAAAGAGCGTGCAAACTTATATATTATGAACTTACATGAAGAGAAGAATGATGATACATAGAATCGTGTCTTTGATTTCTCTCCGAAAAAGCAGAAAAGAAGAAAAAATCATTGAACTATATTTTTTGAGAAAAAAAACACTTTTTTTTCATCGAAAAGAACAACAAGAATTGTGATAAATTTGCACTGTTCAATTTACATGCTCAATAAAAGTCTATGATACGTTTCAAAACACACATTTTTGTGGCAGTAAGTTTTTTTTTTCAGATAGCGAATATTCTGCCGATGCAAAAATGTTTTTCATGATGAAGCTGTGGTTTTAAAGTTTTACTATGTGATGCTCCAGAAAATTGTTCGCTGAGTTATACTATACTTTCAATTTTGTTTTTTTGTGATAATGGAAACAATGAACTGGCCCGTTTAGCATTTTTGACGTGACATTTCTTTTTAAAAAAAACTCTGTAATCACATCCATCTATTTTCTGTCAAAAATATTCAGTAAAATAGTAAAATCAGGGATCAGCTATGAAGAAGAAACCAAAGAAATCACATGTATCAAAGACTCCTCCTGCCCATACTCCGCCTTTACAATCACCATCATCAATGAGTCTCGAACGAACATCAGGTTCTGAAAAAGCACCAAAGAAATCGAAATTGAAAATAACTGCTCGAATCGGACGTATATTCAAAAATAAAAAGGAGAAGGAGAAGAAAAAGAAAGAGTCGAGACAACATAAAACTACACAGGCAAAGAAATCGGGGTCAAAAGAAAAAATCAAAGGAGCACAACAACCGGTAGGAGCACCAACAACTGATGTTAGTGAGAAGACATGTAAATCATATCGGAAAACGAAAGAGCCAAAGAAGACAGTTCCACGATCACCGGTCAAATCAAAACCATGCACATCTCCGAGCAACAGTTAGTTCATCTCTTCTTATCGTCTCAGCTTCTCATATAATACTTTCAGATTCAGTTCAAAAAGAGCAACCGGAAAAATCAAATGAGTATCGGCCACCTCCAGTTTCAGCAGAGAAAATCGAGAAATCTCTTCAAATGCTTCTCGATAAAATTCAGCCGAAATGTTCTAGAAGGCTCGAAGATCAATGGGAATATATCGATGTTATCGAGGTGAAAGATGAAGAATGTACCGTATTTCTAGAACACGATGAGGAATACAATCAGGCCGAAGAAGTGGAGTGTTTGGATGTGAATCGGGTGAAATTGGAGAAGACTGAGACACGAACTCACGATTACATTCATGCCAGTTATGTCGAGATCAAAGATGTTAGTTTAGGAAGAATTAAAATCAATATTTTCCGAATAAAAAATTAGAGCCTTAGAAGAGAAACAGTAATGTCCTAGAAAATAGCCTACAGTACACTTCATGGTAGATCAAAAAATATTTGTGAGTAAGAAAAAGTTACAAGATTTCACAACAAATAAGTTTGTTTTCTAATAGTATTTGAACATTTTCTTATTTTTCATTTGTCTCAAATTCCAAACTTGAACAGAAAATCATAATTTTGTTATTAGACTCCAAAGGTTTTTTGCTTTACCATGAAGTGTACTGTACGACATTTCCTGGGCCATGTTGTTTATCTTCCATGGCTCTAGTTTTTCGTCCTCACATTACATATTATTTTTTCCCAGATCCCCAGGAAGTTTGTTCTCGCCCAGTTTCCAACAACAAATTCCAAACGGCTGGAAGACTTTTGGACAATGATATACCAAGAAAAATTGCACAATATCTACATGCTTTGCTCTCCTGAAGAATCTATCAAACCCAATGACAAATTCAGCGAATATTTTCCAATATATAACGGACATCATGAACATTATGAACAAATTTGGGTTCATAATCGAAAAGTCGAAATGAGCACCGATGCAGCTGATACAAATGATACTTATATTATTGAAGTCCTTCCTAATGGATGTGCCGAATCGATTCTGGTCACACTTCAAATGTTGAATTATTGGCCGGTGGATGATGTTGGATTAAAGCCAAAGAAGATTCTGACAAGTGCATCAAATGTTTTTGGAGTAGCGGATGCTTATGAGGGAGATCCGATTGGGATAATTAGCAAAAGAGGAGCAGGGAGAACAGGCACTTATTTGGCTATTGTTTGTGCAATTCAATTGATGAAAAATGGTCAGAACATTGATGTCAGTTTAATAAAAAGTTCCAAAAATATTATTATTTTTCTATAGATGAAAGAATTGTGCAAATCAATTCGTCGTCAACGACCGGGTGGAATAGACAACTATTTCCAATTCGTTTTCATTTATCAGATGATTTTACAATTTGCCTCACAACATATTACAAATAAAGATTTGAAGGCGACACTTGACAAAATCAGTCAGAAAATCAAATATATTTTATCAATGAAGAACAGTCATAATGAAGAAACTACTGCTAAAGCTGCAAATTAAATGAAATTGTTTTTATGATCACCTATCCTACTTTTGATATTGAAATTGTCATGAAAAATAAATTTTTCAATTTTTTCGTACTTGGTCATCATAGAGCCCTCATGCCTATCAAAAATTTGTCTTCTACAGTTTTCCAAAAACAAGAGAAGTTTGTGACCTCATATAATGGATTCAATTTTTTCTTTAAATTTGTACAACTATGGAGTTTGATCATCATCATGCTATGTTTTTATATAAATTCTTCAGAAACGTTCATAAAAGATCACAGTTTTCAATTTCCAAAATTTGAGAATGAAAAATAAGAAAAAGCGCCCCTATCATAGAATTCCCTCTTTGTTTATGATTTCACACTTCGTAAAATCATTATTTCTATTTTTTTGTAAAAAGTATCCAATTTCACAATCTAAACAATTTTGCAGGTGGGTCCTACTCACCTTCAAACATTGGCAATTATGGAAAAATAACCTTCCAGGCATTTGGCCGAAGGATCAGCATATCAGATAAATTATCGATCTTCTTACAGCAAAATGCCAGAAAGGTTGAAAGAAATATGAAGATTTGAAGAAATATCGGAATATATTTCCATATTTATTTGTATATATAGTTTGAGAATCACATTATTTTAATTTATAATGTGATTTTGAATTAATAATTCAATTAATATTTTTTTAAAAAAAGAATGAGAGAATCTATGAAATTCAAACAAAACCTCGGATTGTATACGTTTCATTATTTTAATAAAACTAAAAATAAACTGCAATTATTTGTTCACTTGCAAAAATCGATACACCGAATTCACCTATACATTTAGTGGATAACTGTGTGATACATAGCTGATACGTACCAATGAAACTCAAGTAGTGAATGACACTGTATCGAAATGATGCAGTGCAATAATGATACATGTGTTGTTCAGTCTCTGTACGATACAAGGCAGTGCATCGATACATGTATCATTATTGTACTACATCATTCCGATACAATGTGGTACATGTGAACCATCAAAACTGTGATTACAAGTGCGTATCGAAACCGATTTTCAGACAAGTTCATTAAAAATTTATTTTTTTTTTCAATTCCAACAGCAACTGAATACTACGCATTAACAAAATGTTTAAAAAAACAGGTGAAAAGGGACTCCAAAATGAACAGAAAAAGTACTTGTCATTTTTGAAGTATAAAAATTTATTTTACTGTTTCAGGCATCATACGAGTCAAAGTTCGGTTAGGTATAAATATTCCGTCCCTGAATTGAAAAACATTGGTCTTGAGTGTATTGTTCTGAATTCTTTTTCAAAACTGATGTTTTTTTCCGGATTTTGTACGTTTTTGTGTCATAATGAAACCACGAATGAAGTTTTGCTACTTAATCTGAAATATCATCAAGTTGAATGATACCAAGAAACTTCATTTCAAGAAAATATTAACAAGAAAGCTTGCAAATTTGTTCCAAGAGTTCAACGAAACACCTTCTTTCAACAAATCCAATTTTCTTCATTTCAGAAATTCAACTCGATTTTTTTTTTGTTCCTCCGGAAGAACATTCTCTTCTTCATTATAATTGGTATCTTCTTCTCCATTTTCCTTCTTTTTCTTTTTTTTTTCTCTTTCTTTTTCATATTCCGAACATCATCCAACCACATCTGGAAAAAAATCGATGTCGAAGAAGAAAATGGTTGAAGGCGTGAGTGAGAGAGTGTGTTAAATGGTGGAGGGTGAGCGAGACGACGAGACAGACGAAAAGGCTCACATGAGAAGAGAGCTCCACTTCTTTGATGATTGAAAAAAAACACTCACACTACCTCGGAGGCTGAGTTTTTTCTCTCTCTCTCTCAATATGATTTTCTCATGATTCAATTAATTCAATTTCCGGTTTTGTGCAGATTTTCGAGGTTTTCTCTGAGAACGCGAGAAAAAATCAAAACACTTCACTTGGCTTTTAACTAATCGTCTTGTCTCTAGTTGTCTCTAATCTCTCTTTAACTCTTTTCAAGATTTTCTTCAGAGGATTTTCATAGGCCAAGTGTGAATGAAAGCCGAATCTTTTAAGTGAACGTTCCAGAGATTCTCATCTGAATAAGTTTAGACTTGAATTCAGACCAATAAACTTCACGACTCATTATTCCTCAAAATGTATTTTTTGTGACCGTGTCAGGGTAACTTCCAAAAATATTGCTCGAATTTGACTCTGGGAACTTCTTGTTTTAACTTCTTTCATGTCCAATTTGTATAAAATATAATATAATTATTAAAAAAAACAACAAAATAACACTGTTTCAATATTCATTCTTAGATTAACATACAAATATCTTCTAGTAAAAAGTTCAATAGTGTAGAACGTTGTTTTTTATGAAGAGAACATGGGAAATAAGATAACCTGGTTCTACTCTGAGATTTTTTTGGTGTTGGTGCCCGTTTATATTTGTCTCGATACAATCAGATTCTTATAAATCAATTTAGAAGCTCGTTTCCATATTTCATTTTCGATGTTTCATTTTCTTTTGAAGTTTCCCTGTTTTATTTATTTTTTCGATTGAACTACCTTTCAAAACTGTTTACAAGCTGGAATGTTCTAAAGGGTAAATGAATGTGTCTGTTTTTTCTGAGGCGAGTTTGACAACTTTGAAAAATTAGACCTGGTCCAATGTTCCAATTTGGATCCGATCGAATGATTGTTAAGAATTTCCCAATTAACGAATATTTTTGGCTCATTTTCAGCGGTCTGATACGATCCGAAAACTGTCCGGAAAAATTTCCTGTTTCAGAATTTTTTTTTTGCAGATGTGGAAAAAATTGAAATGTGTGTTCATATTACCAAAAACTGCAAAACAAAAGAATCTTTGATTCAATTTAGAGAGCCTTCACCCCTCGATTAGACTCATTTCAAGAACTACTATTCATATCACATCCGGTCTCACTTTTTTATATTCTCTGTGTTTCTTGTTCTTCTTGTATCTCTATATCATTTCCCTTTTCTTTTTTTTTTCTATTTTGTATTTGTTGTACATATGTTGATGTTTAGATCAAGAATCAGTAAAGAAAGTAATCCAATTTATGAATTCAACAAAACACGTTCAGAAATTGAATTCTGTTTCTAGCAAGAAAAATATTTTTCCAAAAAAGAAAAATGTATTTTTGACTCGTCTCCTCCCGCCTCCTCGAGACAAATTTGAGGCAATTTCACTCTGGCACGTGTTGATCGCAGCCATGTTCTACACTACAGTAATCGGAATGTCCTTATATAATCCGTTGGTCGGAACAACTAAACCACCATTATTATATATATTTTTTGTTCGATATGTGGTATTATGTACATCGAATACGTTTTGATCTTTTTGAACACTATTTCTCTTCTTTTTTTTTGGAATGTGAACTTTAGTCATTTTTGTGCAAAGTTTATGCTTGAAGAGTTGAACCATTTTAAAGCTAATGATAAATAAGTGATTTTTTAAGTCTCAGGAATTTTGTGACATAGCATTTTCTCAGAAATATCTAATTCTCGGCTTCTTAATCCCAACAGGAAAGGTCATATTTCATATGTCATGTTCACATTCAGCTTCTAGTTTTGAAAAACATTTTGTTTTCATAATTTAACTTATTTTTTTCAAAACAAAGAAGTAAATTCATAGTAGATCATGTAACAAAAAATACATCTAACTTTGAAAAATTTCAAATTCTCTGATTCTGACCAGCTTTTTCGTTCGTTAGATGACCAATAAGTAGTTTTTCAAAGGTGGCGTAAAGAAACTCGGCAAGTTATTTTTTCGTAAAACCATTGAGTGATTTTAATCGGAGAGTCTAGTTTTCTACAAACTCAAAAATTTCCGATCGTCTTCCTTCTAAAAAAAAGTTCTCTTTCATTGAAAAACTTGCCGATTCTGTTTACCCTACCTTTGTCTCCTGCGGATCAAACAATCATCAAAAACCTCATTGTTAATAAATTGCTCCTGAAACAGAAATTTTTTCAAAACATTTATAATGACACTAACGTTCAATTCAACGAGTATCAAAACTAAAGATAACCTTGAAACAGTGAACTTTGGAAATCAATGTAACTCCTGAAAAATAATTAATTCACGTTGAAAGTTTTAGAATTCCTGTTACAGTGCTACTTTTCACGTGGCTATTTCACTTTTACAGTGTTTAGTTTTTTGTGAATGTCATGTATTTAAAATCTGAAAAAACAGAAAAAACATGTGTTTTGGATCACATAACGATAGCTCAAACTGAAGCACTTTTCATTGCAAACTTGTAGTTTCTGATTTACAGCATTTCTCTTTCTTGTTTTTCTAAATTTAAAATTAATTTTGGAAACGTTTTTGGTGTTTTAATTAGTTCAGTTGATCATTTAATTTTCCATTCGTATTTCTCAGAATGATGAAACAGTAATGGGAAAACCAAACATGTTCATCGTGGTTGACTAGGCCATTAAAATTGATAACAGGTGAATTAAACACACAGAACCGGAACAAACTTTATATTTTTCTGCAAAATGAACTTGAAAATTTTGAGAATATTTTTGATGTTGATCAACTTCAAAATAGTTATACAGGGCTTCTGTTACTAGAAACGTAATTGTTCTGAAACAAAATGTCTCGTTAGTGAGTGATATGAGAAAATAATATTCTGACTAGAAAACAAACGTCGCATTTTATGACAAGTTATTTTTGAAACAGTGAAATCTCACGAATTTTTGAAACTTTTTGAATTGTAATGAGTTCTGTTCTAACGTATGTCATGGTAACAATATCCTACGAACCATGATAACAAACGCAGTTTACAAAAAATTTTTGAGAATATAAACACCGATTTGTTTTTAATAGAGAATGTTGAAACTGTAAAGTAAATTCTACTATTCAAGAAAAAAATGTAAGGTATTATTGAAATTTTATTTCTCTGATAATAGATGACAGGGAAAATAAAATATTATAATATTTATGAATTAATTTCTACCAAATTTAGACTTCAAATAGGTCTGACGGGAAAAGCTCACTTAATTTGCTTTCTCCCATTAAACTATGCTCATAAACTTTGAATTTTGTTCATTTTCGAATCAGAAAGGATTGTTTGGTCTGTAAGAAAAACCTACCAAATGATACAATATCAATTCTTAATTTTTTTTTTCAATGGAAACAGCCAACTTCAACTATTGGTTTCTATATTGTTTTTTCAATGGGAACAGCCAACTTCAACTATTGGTTTCTATATTGCTACTGTGAAACAGTGAACATTGTTGTCAAAATTGTATAGTTTTTGTAGTCTTTTCGTAAATCTGTGTATGAAACTTGAAAACACGCACATGTACTTGTAACAATATTGCACTGATTTTTAAGAATAGGAAAATATTTCATCACTTATTATTTGTCATACTTATTGTTATTATGGATTTACGTACATAAATTCCAAGTTTTGATTTCTTACAGTGTTATGCCATTTGGAAACGATCCACCAGACTATGTACATTTACGAAGTAATGAAAGTCAAATGCAATTAATCACAATCAACGAAAACGGCGATACCCCAACCCCAAGGTACTGTATTCACTTTGACTAGACATATCACTTTTTTCTAATATTTACCTACTTATATATTTCTTTTTCAGTGGTTCACCTTGTTTCAATTCATCGCCCCGTGATGACCCTCCAGCAGTTCTTTTCATTCCCGGGAAGGTCAGTTTTGAAGGTTGTAAAATGTAAATGGGAAATAATTCAAAACAAGTTTCAACACTATAATCTCTTCTATTTTTTGTCCTGTCCTCACTTTTTTGTGAATACTTTTATTGATTTTGTAGGAAATGGTAAGTTTATTTGATGAATTATTTAAAATTTGTATATTCATGTTTGTGGTTCCGGATGACTTGAGGTTTTTAGAAAATTGCTTCTGAGTAGGAATATTTGATAGATGAACTTCAGAGACTAAAAACTGAGTTTTGAAAACTAAAAATATAAGATTTGATTTTTCGGACAGCTCTAAATATTGTACATAGACTTGAGGTTAGGTTGATAATATGCGGGGAAATAGTTTGTGTAAATTTATAATTAAAAAGTATTGATTTTCCTGTTTCTGGATATTCATAAACAAAAAGATGAGGCTCACTTATTCAATCAATTTTTTATGGATCTTTCATAATAAACCATTTTCATAGTCAGGTTTTCCAATTTTTATGTATGTAGATAAGTATTTTTAAGTGGACCTGAAACTGGTAAAATAACGTTCATACGAGAGAGATTCAGAGAAATAATTCGAAAACATTTCAAAATCTACATTGGACTGTTCAGAAGTTTAAAATCTTGAGAACATTGCATGCAAAATACACAAATACACTCCTGAAGAAATGAACGAGATGTTTAGTCGGTTTTAATTGCAAATACATGTTCAAATACAAAATATATGTTCGTAAAAATCTCTAGTTGAATAATTTTCATTCAAATAAATCAATGACATCTGTAGTATAAAAACTTACTACGAAAAACCTAAAGTTCACATTTTCATACCACTTTTGAAACAGTAAAACATTTTTAAGTGTCAACACCACATGTTTTCACGTTAAACTGACACTTTTCCTGAAAATGACACAATATTCACTTCGCACTATTTCCCTCAGTATCCTAAAAGTCTGAGCCCAGTAAATTTATTTTTATTTTTTTTAAAGTGTAGTTCTGGTAGGTTTTATCAGACACAACAACTTAAAACGTTCATAAATGTTCCGTAAACCGGTTAATTTGATATCAAAGTCGTTCGAACATTTTGGAATATTTCTCAAAATTCTATATACATAAATATGGATTTTGAACGAAACCTGATCAAGAATCAAATTTTCTATAATTTCGTACGAAATTAGAAACAGTAAAATGTTTTCGTATTTTCTTTGAAAATTAGGAGAACTCAATTAGAGTGAAATGAATTTTGTATTTAATTGAAAAAACCCGTTTTTCAAATTTAAAAATTGAGTTCACTTGGTTTTTTCTGCGTCTCTCTCGATTTGCAGAGTAAGTCTCATCCGGAATCCATTTCAAAAAGTTTATATGGAAAAACGGATAAAATTATAATTGGACCTGAATCTGTACCTGTTTAGCATCCCTGTTCTATTTCTATAGAGGATATTTGATCTATCAGACTAGTAGAGATCAAAATATTTTTAAGGGGAAAGAACATACATTCAAAATTGACAATACAACAACAATATTTTTTAGTATCTCATGTTTTTTCAGGGCACCGCACGATGGTGGAAATCTCGAACCACTCTCGAAAGATTCCTTTTACCCGGCTTCCTTCTTCTTCTTCTCCTTGCCTTAGTTCTCCTAGCAGTCATTATCAACACGGACCGTAGAAAAGATGCGAGAACTCAAGGAACTCAAACAGATTTTCTTCCTTTCATGGACCAAACTACTAGTACTGTTGCTACCTCGACAGTTACTCAAGCATCTACTACTACGACGGAGGCTACGACAACAAAACCCAAAGAAGAAGTGTGCACAACACCAGGATGTGTTATGGCTGCTAATCATTTCGTGAGTTTCTAAAAACTTCTCTTCAAAAATATACTAGTTTCGAATTCAGTTGAACGCTATGAACACTTCTGTTGATCCTTGCACTGATTTCTTTGAATTCGCCTGTGGCCAATGGAATGAACAACATCCGATCCCTGATGACATGTTCAGTTATGGAACTTTTGCTTATGCTCGAGAACAAGTTAGACAACAACTTCGAGTACTTCTCGAACAACAAATTGTCAGTGAATCGAGATCTATTAACATGGCAAGGGACACTTATAAATCATGTATGAATAAAACCGAACTCGATGACCTCAAAACAGAACCATTATTCGAATCTTTGAAAGATTTGGGTAATTGGCCATTGCTTGATGAAAACTGGGATAAAACAAAATTCAACTTGACAGGTATAAATGGTTTTTTCATCAGGTTCAAAATTTAATTTTTAGACCTTCTTGTGAAATCTCGAAGAGATTATGCGGTTGATGTATTCTTCCAACAATATGTGTATGCTGATTCAAAAAATACTTCAAGAAATACATTGTTCGTGGATCAGGGATCTTTGGTATTGGGAAGAGGATCGAAGGATTATTACTTGAATGGAACATTGTTTGCGAGTCACATGACGGCTTATCGAAAATATTTGAGAGGGGTAAGCACGGTAAAAACTTTTCGGAAATATCACTTAAGCTATCATGTTCTGGAAGAACTATTGGCTTATCATATCTGTCGACTGATATAAGACATTTGAAACGTTTTTGTTTGAGTTTTTGGAATCAACCGAACTTTGTTATCCAAAAAAATATTTAAAATTTGAAACAGTAATAATGAATAAAGTCGTTATATTTTCAGATCGCAAACGTTCTTAAAACCGACCACAATCTAACTCGAAGTGACAAATTGATCAATGAAGATATCGACAAAATTATTGACTTCGAGACTGAATTCGCTAAACTTGTCATAGCTGAAGATGAAAGAAGAAACAGTACTCGACAATACAATAAAAGAACCATCTCAGCTTTATACGACCTCTTCCCCCAAGTTGAATGGGTCGATTTCTTCCAAAGAATCGCTCCATCGGATATGACATATTTCTTTAACAATGACACTGCAGTCATCATCGGAGAGATCGAATTCCTTCAAAAAATGTCACAATTGATAGAAAAAACTGATGTTGGAGTATTGACAAATTATGTGGTCTGGAGGGTTGTTCAATCAAATGTCAGATACTTGGATGAACGGTTTGACGATTTAAAACAAGACTTCCTGAAGGTGATGACTGGACAACAACAAACCCCTCCAAGATGGAAGGATTGTGCACAAGTGCCGAGCACAATTCTGCCATTGGCAGCTGGAGCAATTTATGTGCAAGCACATTTTGAGGAGAATGATAAGCATGAAGCACTCCAGATGATTCTACACCTTCGCAACTCTTTCGCAGATCTTGTTATGAAAAATGACTGGATGGATGAGAAAACAAAAGAAGTCGCGATTGAAAAAGCAAACTCGATGATAAATAATATCGGATATCCTGATGTTACTAACAATTTGAAAGAACTCGATGAACAATATGAAGGACTAGAAATCAGTGTGAAGGATACCTATTATGAGATTATGAAGAAAAGTGTTATATGGATACAAAACAAGGATTTCCGAAAACTAACAAAGCCCTTTGACAAGCATGAATTTGATGTCAGCTCGGCTGTTGTCAACGCTTTCTATTCACCGGAGAAAAATTCAATCAGTACGTATTTACCACATCTTTTTCTCAACAATCAAAACATTTTTTGCAGCTTTCCCCGCTGGAATTCTACAACCACCATTCTTCAGTGGAAAATTCCCGAAGGCGGTGAATTATGGTGCAATGGGAGCGGTTATTGGGCATGAAATCACGCATGGTTTTGATGATCAAGGAAGTCAATATGATAAGGATGGAAACTTGCATAATTGGTGGAGTGAGAGCTCACTTCAGGCATTCGATAAGAGACGAAGATGTATTGTGGAACAGTATGGTAATTATACAGTCCCGAAGACTAACTTCAAGGTAGTATAATTAGGATATAGTTCAGAAATTGATAAGATTGTTATAGGTGAACGGCAAGTTGACACAAGGAGAGAATATTGCTGATAATGGAGGAGTCAAAGAGGCATTTGAGGCTTATAAAAAATATGTGGCAGAAAATGGAGAAGAGCCCAGATTACCTGGATTGCAACAATATTCCAATGAACAGATATTCTTTGTTAGCTATGCACATGTGAGTTTGGGTAAAATAAAGACCGTAATGAAAGCAACAATAAAAATCATTGGTAACCTATAAACATGATATTTGAAAGGGTAAAGATATTGAAAATTACCAATCCAGATCAAAAACTGGTTGAATTTTTTCTTCAAACCTCTTGAAAATTTTTTTTTAAATAAAAGAAAGTATGAACATAAGGAGAGTTTTGTAATTTTGCTATTTCGGAAAAATTTAAAATTGCAGAGGGATTGGCTGAACTTGTGAGCTAAATAAATTCATAAAAGTGTTGACACAGGATTTTTTAAATCTGGTTTTTATATTTGAATAAGCTAAGTAACTTTTTCTGACACAACCCGAGTACATTAATAATATCAATGATAGCAATTTAAAAAAATAAGGTCACACTAACAGTAGGCACAGTTTCAGAAAAATACGGCACAAAATATATAGTTTATGTTCACGTTTTTCATGATCTGAGTTTGACTTTACTGAAAGTCTTTTTTTTCTCTGAAAATATAGCATATTCATTTAGACCGTATTATTTCTAACAAAAAGAAAATATTGATGAAATATTTTTTTTTCAGTTCTGGTGTGGAAAGAAAAAAGACGCTGCAGCAATGCAACAAGTCCTTACCGACGAACATTCTCCTGAAGTGTTCCGAGTTATCGGAGTTCTCTCAAACATGCCTGAATTTGCCAAAATCTACAATTGTCCCAAAAATGCGCCTGTCAACCCCGATCACAAATGCATCGTTTGGTAGTCCTAATTATATCCACTATTATTTTTCTTCTCTTTTTTATCATTCACGGGTTTTCTTCTCTGTCCTTACTGAAATTGTACAAAGTTTTCATCCTTTTTCCCAACCACATTTCTCTTTTTTTGCTGATTATCTTCGAACCAAAATTATATTTTGTCACAATACATATTATTATTCTGATAAACTATTTTCTGACAAGTATTGCTGTTAAATACAGTACCAGGAAATGGGGTATGGTCATTTTGTGCCAAAATTTATTCAAAGAGTGTGAAAACCTGAAAATTTCTTTAATTTGTTCAAAGCCAAAGAAAAACTTCTGAATTTATTAACTGTTTCTTGAATAGTATAATTGGAAAAGCTCCATTAAAGGGGGAATTCCCTATTAAAAATCTGATACTGTTCTCTACACCATTCGATTCAGAATTTTGTATATAAATTGTGTATAAATTTTCAAAAATTTAAATTGAGTTTGAGTATGTTTTTTTGAGCTCAAAGTGGACCAACTTTCGCTCGGAGTGAACACACGAGCGAAAGTCACTCTCACTTTTCTCTCTCCTTTTCTCTTCTCTTCTCTGCGTCTCTTCTAGCTGCCGCGTTCTCTCTTCTTTTCGCTGAGCGAAAGTTGGTCCACTTTGAGCTTAAAAAACCATATTCAAACTCAATTAAAATTTTTGAAAATGTATACACATATATAAAACAAGATTCTGAATCGAATGGTGTAGAGAACAGTGTCAGATTTTTAATAGGGAATTCCCCCTTTAATCAAACAGTTCGGGTTCCAAACAATTATTAGTAATTATTCAATTTTTTTTCTCTAGCAGCTGATGTGTTTCAAAGAAGTTACTGAAATTGAAAACTGCGAAAGTTTGAGTGTTTCTATAAAGCTCTAAAAATTCTCACTGTTCGGAAAATTGAATATAATATATCATATTATGAACATACTCAAATAATAATTCAGAAGAGTTTTAGGTGGAAAACTACATTACGACAATGCCAGGGATTGAACTTTATATGATATAGTTCAACAGTAGCCTAGTTCAATCTAAATCATAGCTTGAAGTTCTGGAATGACTGAAATCGAAAAAATGAAAAAAAAAACCTGCGTTTTTAATCAAAATATTCATTATAAAATAAAAAATAAAAAAGAATGACAAAATATACAGACATGGTTAGTCACCGAAGAAATATTAGACCGGTAAACGAGGTTAGTGTTCTATTATAATTTGTGTTCTATAATTATTTTCAGCTCCTAAACTGAAAAAGACTAGAATTCGTAATATATCTCTAGGACCTGAGAATTGTTTGGGAAAAGGGAAGATTTGGGAAATGGGAGAGGTAGGGAAATGATAAGGTTGATCTCAAATAGGTCCTAGATTTTCAATTCTTCTTTCCATGCACTGTAATCGATGTCAGGAATCTCATCGCATCTGCAAAAATATCATTATGTTCGGTTTAGCTCAATAGTTTCATGTTTTTATTCCATGAAATTACTGTTTCAATAGTTAGATAATACTAATCATTTATTTGAATTTTTCAATATTGACTATATGAAAGCTCACCTTTGCAACGCGGCATTCGCGGCCTTGAACACAGCGAAAGCCTTTCTTGGAACCAATGCGAAATGATCTCCAGCATCACACAATATTCTGGCCATTGTCACTTTTTTGATTTGTCGAAGTTGTTCCGGTGTGAATACTTTGTCGTTCTCATACCATAATCTATCACCATTTCTTGTTCTCTTGAATTGTTCTCCGATTATACAAGAAAGAGTTGGACCAACGAGACCATCTTTGACTGGATCTTCGAGAAGAGAACCGACATACATGTCAATCGCGTCTGAAATAAAACGAGGATGTACAGCGCATGGTTTTGATAAACTTTATTAGTAAGCATATTCCTGCAGCAGCCATTTCAAACCAAAAAATCATGATTGATGGTTCATAAATTATATATGTAAAGAAAGCCACTCAATTTGCACAAATCTGAACTTCAAGTTGGACAAAGCCGTTGGTTTTCAATATAATTATTTTTGCAAATGTTTCAAAAATCCTACTTGAAACAGTAAAAAAATACTTCGGGATGTAAGCTGAAAAGGTAATTTTACAAAGTTTCGTTTTACTTATTTTCAAGAGACAACGTTCACAAAACAAACTCGCTTCTATAAGGCATATTTACAGATTTCAGTATAACATGGAAGACAAAAGAAGCGAATATTGAATTTTATAACGAAAAAAACATTAACAAATATTTTTGAAACGATGAAAATACATTGTTTTTTTGTGAGTTATATTGAGAAACAAAACATTATCATAACTTTTTTTGGTGATTCTATTTCAACATCGGAACGATTTCAAATAATCCAAGAACAGTAATAATATGTATGTTCGTTGAGTTTTTTTTTCGGTGAAAAGGGATTTCTTCAAAATGTCGTAATTGTCTTGTACGTTAAGTTTAATGTTTGTGGTGCAAACACAATAGAACTTGTTTTTTTTTTTCAATTTTTGTGCTTACGTTTTATTTTTATGTAGGAAAATGTACTGGTATGAATTGCGTTGAAAGAACGAACGGGCAAATTGTATAATTTCAGATAGATTTTTTTCAAATTTCAAGTAAATAGGAAAGCTCTAGAAAACAAAAAAAAAGTTCATGACCATAACCCAAAATACTGGCCTACAAGTTTTATAAAAGTTATTTGAAACAGTGGAATATATAAACACTTCACATTTTTTAAATCTGTTTTTATTAAACTTCGTCAACTGGCTCCGCATTCTTGAACTGATGTTGTATCATCGACTTCTTCCTCAACCACAAAATTAATTGAAAACCTTACTTGGGAAATGTAATTCACGAGTTTCACTAATAGTTATACCGTTAGATGTATGCGAACAGAAAGGCTACTTAAAGTCGGTTTCTAAATCCGAATTTATCTATTCAATCTGATCCCCAACTCACCAACATGTTTATATACGACTTTCAAGTTATCAACCACCACTTTATTGCTGATAAAAGCTCTCAAATCTTCGAAGTCTTTGACTTCCGGAAGTCCACAGAATGTTCGCCAAACAGTATATGGTGGTACACCATGATCTCTTCCTCTTTGAATATTAATACTTCCCAAATCCGAATTTCCGAATATTCTTTCAGTCACAGCCGGTGTCAATCTTTGTGGCATTTTAGCCGGAAGAGTGATCAAACCACGAAGAAGAGGATCAATTCCATTATTCAAAATATGTGTCGATTTGAACATTCCATCATTGAAAGGAATACCTCCAATGTGATTGAATTTCTCATCCAAAAAGGGGTAGAATTCTTGAATCATTCCATGACCGAAACGGAAAGCACAACTGGTGAATTCATTGGCGACTGATGGATCGATATCTTTATCATATCCAGGATATGCTCCGATTCTTTCGTCGAAGACAACTCCGAGAACTTTTGGAAGATATTCAGTGAAAGTGATTTTCTGGATCATAGCACCCATCAATTTGCGAGACTCGTGGAATACACGTTCTTGGTCCCAATGGGAATTGACACGTTGCAAAGTGGCAGCGATTCTGAAAATTATGGGGTTTGAAGGTACAATTTCGAAAATCAGTAATTTAAAGTTGAAAGTATTCTGAAAAAAAATTGAACTAAAAATTTCTTTCAAAGTTTGATTCGACTTCTCATAATATGATATTCATAATATGTTTTAGTGATTTCTAAAATATGTTTCAAACAAAAACAGGAATGTAAAAAATAATATCTGAAGGCGAGCGGGACAGTCAAGATGATTCCACTTTTTATTTCTTTCTCGAGTTCATAGTCACTTTGAAAAATAGTGAGAAGAATATTGTTTTTTTTAATCAGTTTCAAAAATTTTATATACTTGTGAACCCCGCTTGTTTTCTTGTTAGAATTCGGTATGAGTAACTGTGTTACTTGGTTTCAATTTGCAAAAAATTATGAATTTGCAAGTTTGCTTCGAGGATTCAAGATTCATTCACAGAAGACCCGAGTTAAATCATTTTTATAAAATTTTATACTTTTTAGTCTTTGTTTCCAACAACATTATTCATTTGACTTGTTGTCAGATTTAGCGTACATTTTTGAAAAATCACTGTTTCATACATTTGATATCTAGACAGTGAAATTTTATAAACGCTTATACAGTAAAATATTTTTTGTGATAGTTTTAGTTTGCACAAAAATTGTCATTTCTCAATTTAGGTCTAAATTTCACATATTTTAAAAGAACTGTTTTTTCAATCGGTCAGCCTTTTTCGGTTTCCCCTACTCACCTGTTGTGTTCTCTAAGGAACAATACATGAAGTGCAGCCAATCCAACGAAAATATTGGCTCTATCATCTCCAGCTACAACATTATTGTTCTTATCTGAAAACACATTCTCTTATTTTTCTCATTTTTCTAGTTCTCAACTCACCAACTGGTGGGAAAACTCGATTATTGATCAACTTGGTTTTCAAGAAAGCTCCTTGTCTAAACAGGAATTGATCGCGATCACTGCTACCATAAATCTATAACAGAGAACAGTTCATCTTTTTCAAGATAACATGGACAAACCATTGATCCATCGATGAAAGCGGTATTCTCGTTGAATTGTTCTCTGAAGTTGGTTGTTCCAGTTCCACAAACAGGAGTAGAACGAGCAACTGGAAGGCACATGAAACGACCAAAAGTTGGATCAGATCGGGATAGGAAAACGGAGGTGCAACGACCTTTGTTTGATGTGCAGGCAGCGCATTCCTAGAAAAAAGTGTCTAAAAATTTTGAGCAAAGCGTATTTCAATGCAGATAATCACGTCTTTCAAGTGGTTCATTGCTTCAAAAATCTCTGATTTTACTGTTTCAATATTTCAAGAAATACTCATATTTCCTGATTCAGAAGTCTCACCATTATATCTATGACATCTAAACTAACCTGATTGTTAAGCATAGTAGTTTTCGACAAATCATGAGCAATAAACTGTCCCCATTGCATGAGCAAAGCATTTGAGTGATGTTGAATTTGAGTTGAAGAGCTGAGAAGAAGACGAGAAGCATCGCGAGCAGAAGGACGACTGCGCAAGAATGATGCTAAACAAATTATTGATTCTAAGAACACATTTCTCATTTCAACTTACAAGTTGGTGCGTTCAATCCATTATCATACAGTGGTTTTTTGAGTCTCATCAATGCTTGGAAAGCGGATCCTTTCATCGGTTTATCGAGGTTATTACAGGTGCCGTCGAAGGTACGATAGCGAAGATGATAGCAAAGATTCTTGTTGCAGTTGGGTTGTTCTTGAGTTGGAGCACAGTTGAAGTTGGCGTTTGAGTCACGGACATCGCGAGTGGATAGGGTCTAGAAATAATGTTATGGAAACGAGGAACAATTTAAAATTTCAGTGCACGGGATAGATTTTTAGATTTTTCGGAAATTTTAAAAATAGATTTTGAAAAAAATACTGTTTCGAAAGGTGTATAGTTAGTTATTATGATTTTATATACTATTAAATTTGAATTTTATTTTAAAAAAAAATTAATGATCAAAAGTGAACTCTACTAACTCGGACAAAACAGGAAATATTTTTCTAACAGGGTAAACATTGATCATTATGATGGTTCCGAAATCAGTCTGGACCTGATTTTCATAGGGTCCTCATTGATATTTGTTCCCGTTCCAGGAAAATTTTGAAAAAAATCATCGAGACTTCACTAACCTTTCTAGTCGAGGTATCCTCATTTGTAGTGATAAATGTGCAATCACCCTCTGTAAATGTTCCATCTGGTCCAGTTCCTCCGGTATTCAAAATTCTTCCTTTACAAGCTTTACATGCTTTTGGACAATTGGATAACATCCAAACCGCATTTGTTTCACATTCTCGAATTGTTGCCCAGAAACCACAAAGACGATGTCGATCAATACAAGTTGTCAGTCCTTTGCAAACATCACAAGATACTGGACAATGGTCTTCCATCCAGTTTTTATTTGTTGCACATTCTCCAATTGATGACCAGAATTTACAAAGATCATGACGATCTTTGCAAGATTTACTGAAAAACTCAAAGCGTCCTCAATATCCCTCATACTATCCCTATCACCCACTCATTTGGATCAACTTTGTCCTCCTCTGTCAGTTTACCGACTTCCCCGATTGTTCCAGGTGCTTGTCCACTTTCACCTGATCCTTCAACATCGTTATCATCATCGGCTAGTGATACTGCAAATATATGTACATTTTGAGGAAGTTTTGATAGGCGAACACATCGAAAAAAAACTGATAATTATACATTTCAAGGTTGAAAGTATTCCGGATTTTTTTGTCGAAGAAGATTTTTTTTTGTTGATCGAAGTTCAAACAAGGTGTGGTTTGAAGATAAGAAAGATAAACATGCGGGATATGAAGTTTTTGAAACAGTAAGTGTGAATGAGAATATACAGAGTATTTTAATGAACCGACATATTTACTTCAAATTATGAATTTTCGTTTAAAATAAGCATTTTGTTGAAATCTTCGAATGCTAGTATGTTTTTTATCCAAAATTTTGATTATTTTCGTGAATTTTGAGTATTGTTGATTCGACTTTTTGTGATAATTGGAAGAGAAATATATGTCCGAGGTTTCGCTACCGTATAGAAATTGAAGAAGAATACTTCAGTAGATCAAAAAAAAAATTTGGAGGTCTGAAAAAATCAAACTTCATAACTACGTTCAGTTTTGGTTAAAAATACTCTAAAATTCCGTGGAAATATGATTTAAAATTTTCTTATTTTTTGTATTATTGGTGTTCAGTTTTAAACAATAGTTGTGAAATTTATTTTTTCAGATGTCCAATTTTTTTGATCTTGGGAAAACAATTTCAAAAATTTCTATACGGTAGCAAAACTTCGGCCACGTTTCCAACAATCAAAAAAATTCGAATAGACATTAATTTGAAATTGTACGAATTGTCAATTACCATACCAAATCTAGAATTTGAAACAGTAAATTATATATTTTAATTTTTTCATACAAAGTTGTGAAACGGTGAAATGTTATCAAAACAATGTTTCATGATGAAACTAAAAATACGAGATGATGGGACAAGCACCTCCAAATTTCGTAGTTGCCAGTTCATGATACAAAAGTATGAAGGTCAAAACGTATTGTTTTACTCAAAATTTTTACAATAAATGATCGGTAAAAATTGAGATTTGTTTCTGCTTTTTATAAAAAAAAACTTTTTGAAGTTAAAAAATCTATTTGGGTCTTTAGCTAGCTTTCGAACTAAAGTTTTCATAATGTTTCACTGGTTGAAAATTAATTGAAAAAAATATGGAATTGAAGTGTTACAATGATAAATACTGTTCAGGCTTCAAAAAATCATCCCCTGGAATCTGTGTGAGTATGAAACCGCGCGTATCCATATAATTTTCCTCGATCCAATTTTCCCTTAGGTATGCTGCGCTTTTATTTGATTGTTGTGTATGTGTCATCATGGATTATCCATAGATTATCAAGAATCCTGATTCCTCTTTTCTCTCTCTCTCTTTCCTTTTTTTCAACAAAAAACCGGTGGTCATTTCACGTTTCAATAAGCATGTCTTATTTCACCTTTTCTCCGCATTCAAAATGAATGATATCTAATAGCCAGCCAATCTTTTTCTTCTTTTTTTCTGGCGATAGATGTTAGCTGTTTTTTGTTATGTCGAAAAGTGAAATATTATGATGACCTCTCCGCAGGTTTTTTGTCGAGATTTGGGAAGAAAGGAAAAAGTGAATGGAATTGGAAGAAAAAATTGGCAACAATTTGTGATTGATAGGTCAAACTGATTCCGGGAAATGTTTCGAATAAAAGTTCAAAATATCAGTAAAAGTTCGAAAGTTTTCTGTTTCACATGGTGTTTTTACTAAATTCCTTACATTTGGGACCCAGTGGAATCGTGTTCGTAGCCTTATTTTCTGTGAATAAACATCCAATTTTTTTCAATAAGGTTTAGTTTTCCTACAAAACTCTCAAACCCTTAGAAAACAATGAGGGTCACAATAAAAATATGTGTTTCAAAGTTATATCTAAAGTCTTCCACTTAAATCATAACATCAATTTCACAAGTATTCAAATTATGTGAAACCGTGAAATTTTATTTGAGGCGTGCAAAAAGTGTTTGAGAGGTGTTTTTCGAGCAGGAAGAGCGAGCAAAAAAATCGAGAAAAGTTTCAACAAAGATTAAAATTTTTCACTGTTTTAAAAAACTGCACTTTAAAAAAACATACCAAACTTTTTCTTGATATACACGGTGCTAAAATAAATTTAATAAAGGGTTTCATAAAATTTCCCGGTCCTATTTTTATGGGTTTTTTTCTAGAAAGGTCGAGTTTTCTCAGGATCAATTTTTATTTCTTTTCAGAATAGGATTAAAGTTCACATGGTAATATTTTCTATTCAAACAACTGCTCATTTTTTAGGCTTAAAATGGTTTTTAGATTTTTTCTATCTTCTCTTCACAATCACATTCTACAAACGAAAGAAAATCTAAAAACTTTTTATATCCATATAACAAAGTAGCGCATGAAAGAACTCATACTAACTACACTAGTCAAGTGGAAACGATTTTAAGACAAATATTTTTTCGAACTATAGCCCAATTTGAATACCTAATCCGAATATATGAAGCACATATATTTCTATAAAAACAGGAAAAAAATTCTAGCCACCTATTTGAAAAAAAACCTTGTCCGTTTCGGAAGAAATAGTAATCTCACCAAAAACTGCGAAAAAATGGTCCGGGGGTATTTTAGAAATTCTTAAGTTTCAGAATAACTTACTTTTAACTACTACTTTTAACTTTTCTACTAGATTTAGTCATAACTGAAATTTGAAACAGCAGCTTGTTGATAAAAAAGGTTTTAGTAAAATGAACAAAAATTAATTTCAAAAAATGTGTATTCTTCAAATTTTCTGTAAATATTCTCTCAGAAAGTTTATGTGTAATTGTATTTTTTTCAGGATTTCATAACCATTCCAATTAGTTCCCAAAAATTATCAAAATCTCACCTTGTATAGAAATAACAGAAAATAAGAAAAACAGTATAATTAACTTCATAGTAATAATAGAAGTAACTGTTTTAGACCTCGTTCACCTCACTTCAATGTCTTCTTCTTTTCACTTTACTGATATAAAGCTCGAAATGGGCGGTCTGTCCTTTTCTCATTCTTCTCCTCTGTCTTCCATCAAAAGCTTGTTCTGTGTCCATCTCCGCCCCTTTTAGACAGTCAATCTATTATTGTGTATTATTAATAATACATTATACCACTACTATTACTAATAAGTGATTAATATATATATAAAACACAAAAAAATGTTTGGCTTTTGAAATCGGCATGTAAGACAGAAAAAAAACAAATGAATGAATGTTGATGTGTTGTTTCTCGAGACATTGTGAAAGTGTTGAGATAGAATATATGTAGGAAGAATGAAGGATATTCGATTGATTATACTGATATATTATGATGATCATTAGAATGGTCAAAGAGATTTATTGATGTGATTGAGAGATTGAGGAATACAGACGGGAAATGAGGAGCGGAAGATGTTTATCTTGGTGGGAATAATCTTTTTGAACTTTGAAGAGGGACATGCTTCACAAAAAAACACTGTATTCAAAAAATTAATATTTTTGTGTTCACGTTTTTCAGAATTTTCAGCCAGAAATACATAGGTGTAAAAGTTTATTGTTTCAGTCATTTTATATCTGAATGAAACACGTCAAGTCTCGTTTTATACTAACACTAACTGCTTTCAATGAATACTGAAATAATTAACACCTTTTAAAGATTGTTGATCCAGAAAAATCCTGAAATCATTGATTCTGAGCAACTACCACAGTAACCAAGTGACAAAGATTTGACTATCGTGAGTGTAACTTGACCAGAGTGTGAATCAGTTTTTAATATTAGACTACAAATTCCATACAATGAAAGTTAGTCCAAACAAAATTGTAGTTCATAGGTTGTTTGGAACTCTAATTTCGAAAAGAAAGTGAAACTACGTTAACCTTCACAGCGTAAAATTTTCCTGTTTGAGTTTTCAGCTAGACGTGAATTATCTCTAGACTGACCAAATTATTGTTTCAATAAGTTTGTATTACCATGGGAGGAATCTGACGAATAGTATTTACCTAGAACATAAACGTAAATAGAGCATAAACTTTTGAATAGTTTTCTTGAGAATCGAATAATTTAATCAAAACTATTGGAACTTTCTGTATTATTTTGTAAAGTATTTTAGAATCAATAGTAGGAAAAAGGTTCTGGCAAAGCTCAAGGTTAACTATGTAAAAGGGTTTTCGTGAACCCGTTGACTCACTTATTTCTAATCATGACAGCTTTTTCATCAATGTAATGGTAATGAAGGTTAACAAAACAGTTTCATTAATAATTTCAAGAAAGCTTCGATTCAAAATTTACGAAGACTTAAAATCAGGTTTGTACTTTTGGGCCCAGCGGGCCTTTAATTAAGAATACAAACTATTTCACTTGTTACATTGAGCTTAATGAAGATCACGCATTTTGACAAAGGTTGAAACAACTATTACAAAATGAAACAATCTGCGTTCATTATTTTTTTGTGATTTTCATTTTACACTGGTAAACAATTTTTCATTTTCATGTTTCCTTTTTAAGAGGCAGATCCAGGCTCGAAAACTTTATTTGTGAAAATTTATGAATATTTTAAAAAAGAGAAACCCGTGAGCCGCCCGCCCGAAAGCACAAGCCTGCTCAAAATACAATATTTTTCTCATAGAAGGTCAAGGACGAAATATTTTAACTTCAATTTCGAAAATCAAACTTTCATCGGTAAAACTTGAATTGAGTACTAATTCAACTTAATTATATTACTCAACATTTTTCATCATAATAGTTTATCTAAATATAACAAATTGATAATACTTTAATAATTTAAATGTTTTTTTAACAGTGAACTAATTTTTTCATATACCGATTTTCCTAGTTTCGATTTCTACGAGGATTTTCGAAACTTTTGTAGCTTATAGTTATGCGTAACCCATTATCTTATTTCTTTTTTTTTTCTTTTTTCAACCTCGGCTTCACTAATTCACAGGTCAAAAAGCATTCGAATTAGCAAAAAAATAAGCGCAGTTCTGCAATTTTGTCTCGATCACTGACCAATTATTACTATTCTCGTTTCAAGGTGTAATGAGGTCGTCGAAAACAATAGTCGTGTTGTATTGTTTTTTTTTGTTGTTATTGTTGTTGTTAACCAAATCAACGCATCATCATCCAAATAAGTACTAGTAGATGCCTAATAAAATGGTATTCAGAATGTTATATAACTAACTAAAACCAGTTGTGATGCAATCCGACCTTATCCCTTTTATTTTCAAAAAAAACAACTAGAGAAAATGTTGACAAAGTTCCAGTTAATTGTTGCCTAGATTGATTGATAGACCACACCTTACCAGAATATTTAATGAGAAGAAGGAAAAAAAACGACGATCTGGTTTTTTGTTCGTTTTCAAAAAATGTATCAAGGGGATATTATCATTACACTTCAAAAAAGGACGTCGAGAAATCTTTTTTTTTTGAAGATATTTACATATTTGAAAGTGTGACGTAATCAATGCATTCTTTTGGTATTGCTAATTATCAAATATGAATAGAAGGAATACTTTCACTTTTTGCTGTTTATTTGATTAAGGGTTTCATAGGTTAGAGGGAACGCTGGAATGCTAATTATGCCACACATAGTAAATGAAAAAATCGAGAATAAAAAAATGGACAAATCATGTTAGACAGATTTGCGAGTTCAATTTTCTAACTGCTTTTCGACCATATCATACAATCAAACTGACTACTGATTGTGGACTTTTATCTCAAAGGTTCAACAAGGGATGTTCATCTATTCACCGGTTCAGATTTTCTGAAAAATTTACAGGCTTATAGAACTCGCTCTTATGATTCACGTCGTGTACTTTTTTTACAGGATGTTGATCAGGAGATCAAGTTCTTTTAGTCTTAAGAAAACAAGAAAAATCTGAATCGGCGACTATTTGAAGTTTTTAAAAATTTTGTTGCGCGGTAGAATCAAATTAAGATCAAATGAAGAGGTCGTGCGACCGTTCAGATTTTTCAGTTCAGATTTTGGAGTACCAGCTGAATCTGGCTAGAAAAAAATCACCAAACATTTTTTAGGAAAAATATTTTATTGCAAACGAACGAACTTTGTTTGTTTATGGGTTGTACTCGATTGGCAAGTTCTTTCTGCGGACCATTCCGTCTCCTTGGAACCATTCACGACGGAATTGTTTGGCAGCACCATCTGGAGTGTTGGTCCATTCGATGGTGATACGGTCGTTGTTGGTGTCTTCTTGTCCGTAGGCGAAAGCATCGCACGAAACAGCGAGAAGGACAGCCTCCTTTGGGTCCAAAACACCGCATGGTGGGTCGACTCCAAGTCTCTTCATGTTGGTGGTCTTGATACCGTAACCAATACGACGAGCAGAGGAGTTGATGACCTTGATGTGATAAGTGTGCTTATCGTCATAAGGAGCATTGAAGACGATCTTGGCGTTTGGTTGAGTTTGGATATCTCCTGGTGGGACGGATTGAGCCATTTTGAATTGGATGATTTGAACTGTTTGAGGGGTCCTTTTATAGCAAGAAGATACGATCTATCGACGTGAAATCATGACATGGCAACACGTGTTACGATAATCATTTTTTTAATGTTTCTCACGTCAAGGAAGGCTCACTCTTTTTTTTTAATTGTTATGATTTTTTTTTCAATGTAAAAAGTTCGTTTCTGATTCGCGTACCTGAGCTGAACATAATAAATTTCACCTTTCAAGTTGAGGTAATGGTAAGAGAAATCGTTTCATCCTGTCAAGAATTAGGTGATATTATTTACTTTGAAGGATTCAGTTGGAAAATCAATACATTCCAGTGTTTCTTGTTCAGTGACCTCGAACAATTTGTTGGCTTCGTCCGCTTTGAGATTGGCACTATCATTGGCATTGGCTTTCTGTCCATTTGGCTCGACACACATTTTTTGAAACGCAAGAAGTATGCCGGCTTGCGATTTGTATGTTGTTTATTATATTGGAATGGAAGTCTGTATTCTGACAGTGTTTCTAACTAAAAATTTAACCGCCGCTGCAACTCCTCAAGCTTCTGACAACCCATCAACAAACAAAAAGTTCGTTCTTTTTCAATCAAATATTTTTTCTGTTTTTTGGTGATTTTTTCAGCTGGTACTCCAAAATCTATCAGAATCAAAAAAGAGCTGAACGGTGGCAAGACCACTTCAAAACCTAGAAATGAGAGAACGGTTTCATCTTTATTTGATTCTACCGTGCAACGAAATGTTCACAAAACTTGTCACTCAATTAGAATAAAACATTACTCATTTTTTTTTACAAAACTGTACTTTAGGGTTCCAATTAATATTTTAAAAAACCGAGTATCACATTCTCACATCCTGACTCTAGGCCAGAAACACCCACAACAAAATGCGATACAAAAACATACACAAATTCTTCACTTGGAAGTAGTAGTATTGTCTTATTCTACTTCCTCATTTCACGCTATACCCAGTTTTATGTCACACTGAACAGACAAAAGACCTCGAAAATGTTCATATAAAATAACCCGTACAAATAACCAAACCAATGATCGCTCATATCATTCATCATCCGAATCAACCGGTTGTTCTTCTCGTTCTCCTGGCGGTCGGCCAATTCCACCTTCAGCTTGCCATTTGTCTCGAAGACGTTTGTCAAGAATAAGCAAAAAGTTGGTCATGTCTGAAGCACGATTCTGTAACACACTACATCATTATCATCATGTTTTGTGTTTCTTTTGTACCTGCAAGTTTATAACGGCATCCTCCGCCAGTTTCTCGGTTCCTCCATCTACAGTATTCTCGATGGCTTCTAGTTTCGCTAACAATTTGTCGACATGTGTGACTGCGTCGGGAACCACTCCACCACCCCATGCATCATCTTCGACACCGAGTAGTTTGTTTAGAAAATCACGCAATACATCACTTGATTTTCCTGGAACGAAACAATGCAAAAAAGAAGATGATGTTGATTGAATTGGAAGTGAGAAAAATCACATGAAACATGTTTTGGAAAAGGGAATGTTAGCAGGAAAAATGATATGGTTTGGTGTAATCGATGTACATTCTTTGATCTTATTGTCTATATTTGTAAGTATGTAAAGTGACTGAAATTCTAGACTTCGAGAGAATGTGACTAACGAGGGGACACATGGAAACTATGAAATATATTTTTAGAGCTTATCTAATTAGAACGCACACATCGAATAATGTGTTGTTTTCACAGGGGAAAATATTTTCTGATGAGAACTGAGACAATAGATTTCCAAAGGAATTTTCAGAAAGTGGATATTCAGAAGACTTCCTTGAAAATTGAACACATTCTTCCGAGATCTGCTAAAAAATTTGACAACATTTTATTCTATTCAAGCTCAAAAATACCGAATTTTAAATTGCTTTTTTGAAACATTGAAACATGAACGAACAGAAATTGATTATAGTCTTTGTTTAGAATCTCTGAAAACAAACAAACCTTGCGCATTCAGACCATATTTCACTGCAGCCAATGCAATTTGTGATGGTGGATACATCAACAAAGCGTCCGTTACCAAAGCTAATTGGAAGAACCGCATAGCATCTCCCCGAATTGATTCGAGATCGAAATTCAATAGCAACATCCTAGTTTTCATCTCCATTAAATGTCCTTCAAATGGTCTAAAAAGCATCAATGGTAAACATAGTTTCTGATGATTAATTTACCTATATGGGCAATGTACAGTTAGATTATAATCCAATGCTCGCATTATTTCAGGTTCAAGTGCTAAAATTCTCTCACTATTTTGGTGTGGGATTCCAGTTCTGAAAACATCAGCTATTGTTTTTTTATGCTACTAGACTGAAACGAAACTTACGATAAATTGCCAACAAACTCGTCAATAGTAACAAAAAATTCATCAATTTTCATGGCTAAATAAAAGCACGCCATGATGACAATTTTCGGACTATTATCGCAAGTGGACCATTGCAAGAAAAGACGTTTAAAATACGCATAAGCTGTCCACTTCACAGAAGGCCAGATAGATGGACGAAACTTGTCAGCGAATCTATAAAGTGGAGAGTGTTAACGTTGAGGTAGTTTTCTCACTTTAAAGCCGCTTCCTCGACTATCCTCTGCATGGCAAGTTCTTCTTGGCAATTAAGAAAAATTTCTTCATCTCCCTCGTCGACGACACCACGGTATTTGTCGCGGAATCTTTGATTAGCCTGGAAATCAAAACTTGTTGATGGGCTTTTGTAAAAAACTATGAGATAGCAAGTGTTAACCGTGGAAGTTCATGGAACACAAACATTTTTAAATACGGAAACCAGCGACAAATTTTGAAACTGTTGTATTATTAAGGAGAAAATAATTGAATTAATGATTAGAGAGGACCTGATTTGAAAAGACCTACATAAAGCAGTAGCTTTTTCATACAGATAAATTGCTACAACGCCGGAAATTTTTCTCTTGGTTATATACTTTCGTATTTATTTCAAAAAACTCGAATTATACTTTCTTGAAAAGAAATCTTCTGCGAAACTGAATAAACATAAACAACCTCACCTCTTTTCTTTTTTCTTCTATTTGTTCTGGTGTGAATGTCCATTCCTTCTTCTGAGTACTCGTCGAGTACATCTTGTCTAAAAACAAGTTTTTTTTCAACTTATAAACATCCGAGAAATATATTCAGGTTAAGTGAACCTTTTTGTTCAGCATCGGTACAATATTAAAAAGAAAAAAATTTATAACAATAGAAAAAACAACAAAACAATAACAAAACCCTGAACTCGAACTACTTCTTTTTACTTTCTCTTTGTTGCTTGTGAGACTTTTTGTAACCGAACTTTTGGAATGCTCCACGTCGTTTCTTCTGCTCTGCTTGTTTGATTTCGGTGTACCTACAAGAAATTAATTGATTTTTTCACAATGTTGACAACTCACTTTTTTTTGGTTTTGGATAGCGATTCTTCATTATACAACAGCTCATCAACCATCGTCTTCTTTCTTTCCTTCTTCATCATTCGACTAGAATAATAATCTTCCGGTGCATCGACAACTTTTCCAACTTGGAAATATTTCGGGAGAACACCTCTATCGTTTCGTTTATAATGTGCGAGAGGATCAAGAACGTTTCGCATTTGTAACATCTCCAAATCTCGTTTATTTTCTTCTGTCAATTCGGTTGCTGGCATGTTGAACCACTGATCGCCTTTCGTCTTTTCTCTTTCTGCCCTTCTCAATCTAGCTTGAGCATTTGTTCCCATAAGACGAACTTGAGGTTGATGATTTGCTTCGAACTTCGGACCTGTTATAGCTTTCTCTAACAGTTGTTTCAAATCTTTTTCCATTTCATAAGGAGGTAGATGAGAATCTCCCAAGAGGTCCTGAGGTAAAATTTCTGAACTTCCTTTTCCATCTTCATCGGCATCTCGATCAAAAACGAAAAAATCGTCTGCACCAACAGACACTTGTTCTACTTTTTTCTGAAAATCATTTTTCTTTGAAACGTCTTTGAAAAGGCATTATAACTCACCTGTGTAACCTTAGCTTTTTTGGTCGGGATCTCAACATCTGAATCTGAGTCTTCACTACTGCTAGATTCATTATTTTGTTGTTTTCGTAGTTTCTTGTAGTATAAGGCGGACATTTTTAGGTTTTTAATGCAAGAACTTGCGAAAAAGAATAAAGAAAATGTTAGTTAGTTGGGGCGCACTTGCTCGCATGGCCTAGTGATTCCTCGACCCTTCAATTTTTATTTTCTTTATCGAAACGAAAAATCATTTTTCTCCTAAAACTTTCATTTAAATTGATCAAGAAAGAATTTCAGTTTCTCTCTACAAAGCTGTCATGTCGAACGAAAGAATTACAGTCAAGCAACTCTCTTCGGGAGTTATGGATATGAAAGTAAGTCAGTTTTCTCAAAATTAAATTAACACTTTTTTCCAGTTCATGCTCCGAACGAAGAAAAGAATGGAAGCGAAGGAGAAAAAAAAGAAAGATGCCGAAATCGAAAAAAAATTCGAAGAACCAAAACAACAGACATCATCGACAGCAGCAACATCAAACACCTTGGAGCAGAAGTATGAGATTTGCACAGATTTGACTAAATTGGAAGACTTATCATTCGGCAGAATGTCTTTCAAAGGGTATAATAAAGAAGTCGAGCAACTAATGGTTTATTATGAACGCCTCAAAAATGGAGAGTTATCAGACGAAGAAGATAACGGTGGAAAAGATGTGGATGACAAGGAAATGGCAAAAACGTGAGATACCGAATGTTATATCAAAATTTAAAAATGAATATTTTTCAGATTGAACTTGGGCAAAAAATTCATGTCAAAACGCGAAAGAAATCAAGCAGAAATGAAGTCCAACGTCGAGACATCTTCGAGGGGTGGAAAGTTCAACTTCTCAGATATTAGAAAAAGACCCCTGAAGGGCGGAGAAGAACCTGAAAGAAAGTTCACGAAACCATCAGAATAAAAGTTTGTTTTTTGTGTTTTTTCCGGGTTTAGAATTTTCAAAAACTCAGTTTCCTCTTCATCATCTTTTGAAAATGATGCTTCACGCTTCATCGTTTCACTCATCATTACCCACATTGAAAGTTCAAAAAACCATTGAAGATGTCGGGGGTTATAATAAAAACTTACTTCTTAGTTGTTCCCTAAATTTCTGGGGAAACCTCGCATAGACGTCCCATCGCCTGTTACACTTTTTGAGTAGCTGCGACAAATTTCAAAATATTTTTCTTGACGCAAGCAGCCGTTGCAGTTTTTGTCACATGAGTGATTTTGAATATAGGATATACGAACTCCAACCGCCTGAAGTTCTTAGTTTCCGTTTATACGTCTGATCACCGGAACAATCTTTTCAAAAATCTCATGATTTTTAGATTCTAGCAAAAAAATTTTTTCAATTGCAGTAAAGAAAATTATTATAACAGTAGAGCTTTTAGGAACTTTCGTTATCCTTGGAAAAAATTGCAGTAGAAAATGATAAGACTTTTCATTTTCCTATAAATAAATGTGCTTTCGTGATTTGTGAAACATTATGTTCATTCAAAAACCCCCTCGATCAATGCAAAGCACTACAAAGAAGTTATATAGGGTCGTTCACGAACTTTCGTATGTAATTTTTTTCATGAGAGCTCGTGTTTGTCTATACCTTGTTTTCAACTTTCAATTATTCTCTCCAAAAATTTGAAAATTGAGTTCAAATTGCGTTATGAAATTACATGTTCCCACGATATGTAGAGTAAGAGTACGAAACTGTTTGTTGACATGAAAACAACGCTGGGAACATTCATTTTTCTCAAAAAGTGTTATGAAAGTTTGAAAAATTACGGGTTGAAAAAGATTTATGGAATTCCCAATGACATTTCTTACGACTTCTTCAAGTTTAGTGTTTTTTGTTTGAAACATAGATTTGTGTGAAAAACTAAAACGTAACTCCAACTTCGTCTATCATAATTCAACTCACACCAGAATACTCCCTCAGAGGACATAAGTTTATTTCAAAAGTCCAACACTCTCATGTGACTTCTTAGTTAGTTTTATCTTATAAATCATTCAAGCCATATGTTAGGCTTTTTCTCCTTTCAATAAAAGTTCCCTCTGCAAAAAGACACCTCTTTAATTTATTCCAATAAACATTCGCACTTTCTCATTTTTTATTATCGTGCATCATCATCGTTATAACAACAACAATATAAATAATAAACTTTCTATGACCCCTTCGTAAAATTCCGTTTTGCATTCGTTAGCTCCAGCCGTTTCCTTCCTACCAAACCAATTCCTCTTTTTTTGCTCCCAAATAATTACGCCCTTTCCTACCAAAATTTATAGCCTACATATCTAAAACCAACAAAATGATTAATGTTTTTCAATTTTTTTTCTTCCAGATCTGCTCGTCATCATGAATCACCAATTGTTATATTCGTTATTTTTTACCACAATTATTTTTTCGAAGAAGAAAAAGATAAATATATCGATTTACACCGGTCTTCTGGTTATGTATACATTCAAAATAATCGAATTATAGCACCTCTCGTCTATCTTTTTAGCACATCTTCCTTCTTTTTTTTCTTCATTCTAGAAAATGAAAACGAGGAGGCTATGAAAAGTCGTCGGACTCGTTGTTCGTCTAACTCTTTTCGTCTCTCTCAATTACATATTCTTCTATTTTTTCTACATTTCCTATTGGAGCTCACCCTGCTTCTTCTTCTCCTCCTTCTTCTTCCATTTTGTGCTCTCCGCACCTCGAAACATTTTTGTTTTTCCTTTTTTCGATTTCAGATGGCCAGGTATGCGTTCAATGTTGAACTTTCGATCAAGTAAGTTGTTTTGTTTGTCTCTTTAAATTCAATTAGTCCCATGGATGACTAATTCGATTATTTTCATGTGTAAATAAATATACGTCTAGGAGCACAATTTTTTGAAGCTTGAAATTCGATATTCTCATTTTTCTCTTGACATTGACAAATTTTTCGGTTTCATGGCTCATGAAAAAGCCATTGAAATATAAAATCGCAGGAAAATGTTTGCTGAACACATAAACAATACAAACTGTAATCTACAGTACTTAAACGAGAAACTCTGAACGCTCTCTACTGCCAGTTTTTGGAGTATAAAAATGTCGACGTTTTCTGATATCAGGAGCTAGTTGAACGGAGAAAATCAAATAATTTCAGTGAAAAAATGTGTGGTACTTGAAGTTTGAGTTTTAGGACTACAGAAATTGCAATGTAGTGGATGAATTTTGGACAATAAAATACAACTTGTGCCACTTGCTACTGTGGTTTCAATTTTCAATATAGATTTTTCCCAAAACCATGGGTTTACTTGTAGAAACAGATTCTTATATAAAACTTCTCAGCATCCAGTAATTTTTAAATTTGATGTTGAATACGGAATAAAGTTAATCACAGACCTCTCGATGTTCTATCTTTTTGCATTTACGAAATGTTTGGAACGGTTTCCAAGAATCAAAAGTTGCTTTTGTAGTAATTTGAAAACATCATGGATATTCCCATCACTAGGAAATGTATTAGTGACAATTCAACTTGTCAATAAATTATGGCCTCCAATCAACTATAGTAATCAAGTCTGAACTTTTCTTCTTTTATTCAATTTTTCACAGATTTCGATTTTAGAACTTCAAGAACGATCACTGTTTTATAATTTTTCTTGAAGTCGAACTTGCTTACTTGAAATATGAAGTCAATTGAAGTTTTATGTTAAACTTGAAACAGCAAAACAATTTCAAAGATCGAAATAAAAAATAAGTTAGTGTTGTTAAAAACTTAATTTCCGAAATGCTGAAAATTGAAAATGCTTCGGAAAAAACAATAACGAGATTCTATTAATATGTATATGCGCTAAAAATGAAAAAGTACACTCTAAGGTCGAGCACAAGGATCGATTTTTTACCGTATACTCGAACCAAAACGGGTGGTTAACACGGTACTATTTATAATCAAAACCCTAACAATTACAAATAAAACTACAGGAAATGCAAAATAATGAAATTTATATTCAATTTTTTTACTGTTTCAAAAATTGTATATGTAAAAGTGTAATTGGTAGTATATTTTGAGGGCTAACATATGTAGGCTCTAACCAAAAAAGAAAAGTTGTGTATGAACATTATATGTGTGGTGAAACAGTATTGTGAAGACGAAAAAATTAGAGAGCGGCCTAGAATTTTTTTTTGATGGGCGACTACTAAAAACCGTAATCTAATCGCTACAAGACTCAAGTCTAGCTCAGTTCAGTTGTTTCCTTTAAAGACACGTCTGCCAAAGATGACACGTTGATAAACGTTTGCAAATGTGTCATCTTTTTTCTGTTGTTCTTTTTTCTTTTTCAAAATGTACTGTCTTATTCTGGTTTTCTCGGCCATATTGGTTTCTCTTCCAATGGTCTAATTATTTCAACCTCACAATAAGTATTTGTGTTGTATTTTTTAAAGAAGAGTAAGAGGAAAAAACAAATTGATTTCAAAAATATTAAAAGAAAATAGTAAAACTTTCAATTGAAATTGTACCTAAAATCTTGGTATCTGAAAAATTTTCAAATTCGAAAAGTGCACGTGATACCTTCGAACTTTGCCTTCAATTCTCTCGAAAACCACTTTTCTGTCAAAATCTCTGTTTGGTTTTTTTTTTATTTTGAAGGGTGCTTATTCTTTCGACATGAACTCAATTTTTCCTCGATCCCCTTTTTTTAAAAACCACAATATTAATGAGGAAAAGCTTACTGTTTCACCGCACATATAATGATCACACACAATTTTTCTGTTTTGGTTAGAGCCTACATATGTTAGCCCTCAAGATATATTACCAAATGAACTTTTATATATACAATTTTTGAAACAGTAAATTATGTATCAGAAATAAAAGTTTCATTTTTTCGCAAAAAAAAAAGAAATCACCCACGATAAAGTGAAACGCCCAACAATCATAAAATAACGGAAAATGCAAAATAATGAAGTATGTATTCTTGATAATTCACTGTTTCGAAACTTGTATATATAAAAGTTCAATAGTTTTTATATTTTGTGGGCTAACATATGTAGGCTCTAACCAAAAAATAAAATCTGTGTGTGTACAATATACGTGTGGTGTGGCCAAAAAAAGGAACTAAAAAAAACACATCATAAATGAAAAAAAAAACTCACTGTTTCACCACACATATATGATTCACACACAACTTTTCTGTTTTGGTTAGAGCCTACATATGTTAGCCCACAAAAGATTAGATGGCTTGTGCGCCTATATATACAAATTTAGAAACAGTAAACTATGAATTTAAATTTTATATATTTTCCTCCGTTCAAAATAACACGAACATCGTTCAGAATTGATGAAAACAAATTTTGTTTGAGGACCTGTCAATTTTTTCTCGCTTCTTAAAAAATAAAAAATACACATAAAGACCTTGCCAACCTCTTGAGCTTGCTCAATATATTTTTGTTTTTTTTTCAGGGAGTATGATGGAGGAGATCCACTGGCCTTCAAGATGGATGGGCATCGGTTCGACGGCGCTCTTCGAACTTTGAAATGGTCATCCGATCAGACATACACTGTGAAAATTGTCACGAAGCCCGCGACAGAAGTGAAGTCTGTTAATGTTAATGGACAGGATATCGATATTAGCAAGGAAAAGAATGGGGAGTTCAAAGGGCAGTGGAACACCCAAGGAGCCGAAACATCAAAAAGGGGAACAAGAACTCCGCTGGTGTTTATCATTAATGTAAGTCTTACAGAGTTTTTCGACCAAAAAGAGAAAAACATTTACAGTTCCCACGAGAAGGACAACTAAGAGCAGAGTTCCAATCAAAGATCTACACGAAGAATGATTCCCACGCAGTGTGGGGTCATAAGATGAATGCTGTGGAATTCAAATGCAGCGCATCTGATGATGGTGTCGTCCACATTGTCGACGAGAACTTCAAATAGATCATTGTCCCCATCGAATTCATTCCATTTTCCAATTTTCAGGGTTCAAAATTGTGTTCATTTCTCTTTACTTTCACTACTTCTTTACATATTGATTTGTTTTTTCATTCCATTCCACGATTTAGCAATAATAACAGCAATTTGAAACGAAAATATACACATTATCAACGAAAAAAAAAAACATTTTTAGATATTAATTTTTATTTGAGATCGATTAGTAATAACATTTATAATAATAATAATAATAATAATAATAATAATAAAGATTGCAATTATTTGAGTGATGTTGATCTATCTACTGAAACTGTCATACGTGATGATGAATTACCTGCAAACATTTTGAATAGCATGTTCTTGTTTTAAAACTGTCGTAAGTTAAAATAAATGTATATGTTAATGGAATTAGTATATCGAACTGCTTATTTTTCATAGTTCTTGAAACAAAAATTTTGTAAATTTTCATAATTATCATGACTAATTGTAAACTTCATATGCTATCATTCGGCTACCATAGTTTCAATTTTTGGATATAAAACGGTGACATTATTATTGGGGTTCTTTACACTAATATGATCCGATTCTGACAAGAAAATAAGCTAAAAATCCCATTCAGACTGACTAGAAAAATTGTTTAAAAATGTTAAAATTTATCACAAATATCAAGATTATTTCAAAGCTTGAACATTTTTGAAAAAAAACATGAAACAAAAAAATTCACGTTCTATTTTCACGCAATTTTTATGGTTTACATCCGACTATTTTTAATTTCTTCTTTTTGTAATAAAAAAAGGAAAATTATTGTATTTTTTTTATAGGGTTATTCAGAAAAAAAAATGTTTAAAAAACATTAAAAAAAAAAAAAAGAAGCTATTCAGCTAATGTCATTTTATGTCGTGAAATGTCGCGAAACCTCCTATCTCAAGGAAAAATCGGCAAACTTGCGGCAATTTGTCGCAAACTTGCGACATTCGGCTGTCGCAAGGCTTGCGGTGTTCTTGCGCCAATAGTCGCAAGCTTTGCGACCTGTAGCAGCAAAACTACTGCACGGCTTGCGACACCCTTGCGCCAGAAAAAATGTGTCGCAAGTTTGCGACAAACTGCCGCAAGCTTGCGACAAGGGAAAAGCCTTGCGACACGCTTGCCGTTTTTTCCCCGAGATTTTGCGACAATGGAAAATGAGGAAAATCGTCTCATCGCTGCGAGACCTTTTCGTTACGAAGATGTACCTTTAATTTTTACTACGGTTTTTTGTGTGTTTCCATTGTCGTAAAATAGGAGGTTTCGCGACATTTTAGGACATAGAATGACATTAGCTGAATAGCTTTTTTTGTTTTTTAATGTTTTTTAAACATTTTTTTTATCTGAATAACCCTATTAGCAAAACTGCTGCTTCTCACCGGAATTCCTAGGAAAAAATTCGAAAACTTAAAGAGTTTTAAATCGAGGTTGAATGAAAAAAATAAACATGAAGTATTTTTGAAACAGTTAAATTATGCAGTTAATATTACATCTACAATTTTCATGCGCATTTACGCACATACATAGTTTATCTTGAAAATTGTCCAAGCCAAACGGAACAATCTGATTTCGTTTCAGAAATCGAACTGCTCAGACAGCAGAGAGTGCATTTCAAATAACACGCTACAAATATATTGTTGTTTTGAAACAGTAAACAAGAAATTATTTTAATGTTCAAGTTCACGCAGATCTTATCTATTATCCACATGTTCATATTTTCCTTATAAAAGAGGTGTTAGAGCCAGTGCGATTTATTTATTTTTTTTGTTTTCTTGTGAAAAGTAATATCATTGAAACGATGTCCGATAAAGAGAAAGAAAATGATGATCTGGTATTTAACGTCGGCGAGGAGTAAGTCTATCTACCGTACTTTCTCTCCTCTAGTACAGTACCTGCCTGTTCAGAGTATCTGGGTACAAAATTGTTGAAAAGATTGACGAAGGCGGCTTTGGGCAAGTGTTCAAAGTTTCGAAAGACGACAAAATATATGCGATGAAAATTGAGTCGAATACACAAGAAGGAGGATCAGCCATCAAATTGGAGATTGATGTTCTGATGGATTTGAAAGCCAAAAAAGTACCCAATTTCCCTCAAGTTATTCAAGCTGGAAAGAAGGTCAAGTACCACTTCTTGGTGATGGAATTACTTGGAGACAATCTGAAGACACTCAGATTTCGATCGGCAAACTCAGAATGTTTGAGTGCGGGAACCTGGAGTCGATTAGGAATACAATGTTTATATGTGTAAGTGACCATCTAATAACAAAGAAAATATAGAGAACTGTTGCCTCTTTTTTAGTGTAAAACTCCTACACGACAACGGGTTTGTGCACCGAGACATCAAACCGTCGAACTTTGCCATGGGATATGCCGATGATGCTCTCAAGGGAAGACTGGTCTATTTGTTTGATTTTGGATTGGCTCGGAGGTTTGTGCTCAAGTTGAAAAGCGATGAGAGAACAAAGAAGGATGTGAAGAAGGAGCCATCGATATGTGAGAGCAATCGAGATGCAAAAAAGCAAAAGACAGAAGCAGAACGACCGAGTGCGCGAGAGAAGGGAGGAAACAAAAAGTTTGATAAAGCGATGACGGGAAGGAATGCTATGAAGAAGGTGGCTCAACGAATGGACAAAGCAAAAGGGTCAACGAGGGTGAAAAAGAAGACGGATGCATCATGTTATGAAGGATTTGAAGGGTCGGATAAAGAGAAAAAGTCGATCCCTGCTCCAGAATATGTGCCATACAAATTCCGACTTGCTCGACCACACACCGACTTTCGAGGAACCCAACAATACGCATCACCAAATGCTCATTCGCTCATCGAATTGGGACGAGCAGATGATGTTTGGTCATTGATGTATATGTTGGCCGAGATGACCAATCCTCTACCATGGTCAACGAACGAAGACATCCCCATACAAGTTCAGAAGAACCAGTCAACCTTGCAGGATCTGTTCAAAAATCGTGAGTTTGTGAAGAATTTAGGGGCACCAGTTACTTCTATGATGAGTGATAAACTCAAAAAGTTTATGAACAGAAATATAACTGTTTCAAAACTTTTTCAAAAGTAATTTTTCACTACAAACCTACCTAATCTCAAATATTGGCGTATCAAAAACAAACAATGATTTCAGCTGTGTTCCAAAAAGTCGATGACAATCTGAAGAGCTGCAACTATTACTCAGCTCCTGACTACGACTTATGTTACCAAACAATGAAGGCAATAATGGACAAGTCGGGAGTTGGATGGAATGATCCATATGATTGGGAGACCGAGACATTGGCCTCGTTTGCGAAATGGAAAGAGGAGAAGACAAAGAACAAGATCGTGTATGGATGGGAGGATCCGAAGGACTACTTCAAGAAGGATGCATGGGCATCATTGGCAAAACCATCATTGGCACCGAAAAAGGAAAAAGAGAGGAAAAGTGGACCGGGAACAGAAGCAGAAAGTATGGAGAATAGGAAAAGAGATGGAGGAAGTAATGAGAAGGATAAGAAGGAAAAACAGGAAAAAAGTGGATTGGCTGATCAATCAGTGTTTGATATGGAGGAGAAGAAGACGCCGACA